>SZWC01010936.1:7727-85227 GCA_023375785.1 Penium margaritaceum
TCGGCGCCATCAGCAACGTCAGCACAAGCCTCGACGTGCGCGCCACCACCTGCCACTGGCTCAATGCCGATCGGCCGTGCGAATTTCTGCCACCGCCCCTGCTGCCGCTGCTGCTGCTGGTGCTGCTGCATCTGCAGGCCTGCCATCATGGACCGAGCGGCAGCGGAGGAGGGGCGGGGTAGCTCCAGATCGAGACCAAGGCCGAAGTGGAAGTCAAGGCCAAGGTCAAGCGCAACGCGGGAGCGCCGGATGTTGGGCACGGCAAGAGCATGCAGCTGCCGAGCAGCAGCGGAGGCAGGCCGGACCGATGCAGGTGCATCTGCACGTAGGTGTGCATCGGCATGTGCATGTGCATGCGCCGGTGCAGGTGCACATGCTTTTGAAGCTGCTTGTGCAGGTGAAGGCGCGGTCGTCAGTGGGGTGCATGGTACAGCTGATGCATCCGCGGCCAGAGAGCCTGCGTGGGCAACAGTGGCGGTCTCTGGGCAGGTGATGTGGCTGCTCGGACATGAACTCTGCACCACTGCGTTGGCCTGCGGCACCGGCAATCCCTCTTCCATTTCCCAGGTGGCACAGGGCTTCACTTGCGCTTGCTGCTGCTGTCGCTGCTGCTGCGCCAGCGGCTGCTCGTTCAGGTCGCTCCTCAAGTTATCCTGCACGTGCAACACCAGCAGGGACGCGGGCTCATGTGCGGCGTGCAGTGGCGTGGAAAACTCGACGTCTTCAGAATGGGGGTTGCAGCCGCTGTGGTTTCCTGCCGCCCTCTCATCCCCCACCGTACCCTCCTCCACGCCATCGGTTGCCTGGCCCAGTGCAGGATTAGTTGGCGCCGCTGCCGCTGGTGCTACAGCTGCTGTTGCAATTGGTGCCGCCACGCAGTCGGAAGCTGGGGCGGGCGCTCGAGGCTCTGGCGGCGACGCCGACGGTGCATTCGACGTGTTGACGGTGGCGACGGTGGCCATGGAGCTGCACGCGCGTCGTGGAGAGAGGCCGCTACTGGCGGGAGCTGTCAGCTCCACTTCTCCCAAGCCGGAGCTGACGGGGTGGCTCGTTGTTGCGTCCGCGGAGCCGTCCTCCCGCCGATGTAGTGCAGGCGGCTCGGAGGAGCGAAGGGAGCGCCCGAGGCGCCCCTCTGCGCGCTCACAGAGTGCAGCTCCGTCGGACGCCGGAGTTGCCCTGCGACAGCTTGAGAAGGTCGCTTGAGGCGACTGCGCGCTTTGGCGGTGGCGCGCGCCTTGAGTTGCCGCTCGGTCTCGGTCGCGACACGATGGAGAGGAAGGCGGCAGAAGGGGTGGAGGATTGTCGGCGACAGTGTGGAGGTGCGGGTGCAGGTAAAGGGAGAGTGGCGCGGTGCCTAGGGCCACCGGCAGCAAATGCGACACTGCCATGCGGAAGTTGGAGAGAGGAGCGAGGGTGGGAGGGAGGGAGGAAAGGCGAGAGGGAGGAAGGTAGTGAAGCTGGGGGGCACACAGTGGGGGCCGGGGTAGGGAGAAGACCTATAAATGGTTACGATAACTGGTAAAGACGAGGAACCAGGAGGGAGAATTGTGAGGGAAGAAAGCTGCGGGCCGAAATCGCGGGCTGAGGGCGGAAGGCGTAGGTAACCAATCTAGGAGATACCAGGAGAAACCGGGCTGAAGGCAAAGAGGTCGCTACGAAGGAGAACGTTGGTGCTGCTCACAAAAGCAACCNACAATTCGCATGTTATTGACTGAAGACAAGAACGATGCGGCATCTCTGCAACAGGTGCAGTGGCGCGCGGGTGAAAGTGGCGAACGGCTTCAGTCGGGAGGGGTGGGGGGCGTAGGAGAGAGGGTGGTGGGCCGCTTTGAGGGGGATTGCGGAGCGGCGCTTTGCTGGCCGCACGAGGGTGCGAAAGCCACAAGCGCCACGGCGATGGCAGGTGCTGTTGGCAGTGGTGTGTGGCGCAGGACGCAGGTAGGTGCCACGGGAGGAGTGGGTTCAAGTTTCGCACGCGCGGACAGTTCCCCTTGCTGCTGCCGGCCCCCCGGCACGGGAGACGGAAATGCCGCGCCTTCATTCATTGCAGCCCTGCTAGTGCGTGGGTGGCTCAGATTTCGCCCTCAAAAACGGGTGAACAATCGTAGCCATACCTATTGCTGAAATGTATATTGAAATACTCCTAGCTCTCGTTTGACGTGAAGCTGGCTTGCGTATGGACCGTTGTCTGACGGCCATGTATTGCTGCTGCCACGCTTGTCGAAATCCTGAAAAAGTGCCTTGAAGCCTGCCCTTTTGGGCTCCGCCAAAAAAGGGCAGGCTTCACCGACGACAGTGGCGACCTTCGTTCGCAGTAGTTCGGGAGGTCATTCGGCCTCGGATTGCTCAAGCGTCCTGTTGCTCCACAAGGTCCTGACGGAGATGAAAACCTGCGTTCGACAGTGGTTTTCTGGTGTTTCAAGCAGTTCCCACTGCTAAGTTATCGCAAACCGAGGTCAAGAGGCTAGGACTTGGTTTCCCAGTGTTGCATACATGGGAGTAGCTTTTCCCCCCACACTCGCCGAGCCCTGTCACGCCTGACAAACCGAAAAGACGGCGTCGGCGTCAAGAGTCACGCAAACAGCAATGTCCCCAGCCACAGAAAGCTGCGGCCTACGACCATGACAAACATTAAGCGAAACTTTCACAAACATAACGACACCTCAAGTTCGATAACACAACGTACTCTACTCATAACAATGTCCAAGAAATGGTCCAACACAGAAATCAATCTACGTCTGTGGATATCTTTCTACCTACAGAAGAAATACTGCAAAGAATGGGCCCCGCATAGCCAAGGCCTAAAAAATCTGTGTTTCAAGATAAAATTCTACCTGATAGAGTCAAATATACACATGTGAAATTGATTGTGCAAGGTGTACACCAAAACTCCCATATTCTCCCTTTGTGTTGTCCTACCCACAGGATTCTCGTATGCCCATTCATTAATTCACTATTAGAAATGGATCTCCTTTCAAGAAGGGTTCCTCCTCGCCCTTTGGTTTCTACTCAAGCACAGAATAAACCCTAAAAAAACTAATGAAATACTTTGTGCCGAAGAAACATGCATAATATGCTCAGTTACCAAAACAAATAGCAATAATAGGAGCATCTTCAATAAATCTAGATACTGCAATTTTAACATTAAAATTCACATCGTATATCTAGAAAACTTATTCTATATAAAAAATGTTTACAATCATACCACACAGGCAAGTAAACAATCCAAATCATGTCCTAAATGTGCTTTTCAGTTGCTTTTTTGGCATATCATTACATTTCATAAAATAGTAGGAAGATTCCATTATAAATATGCATTAAAAAAATTATATACCCCTTCATAAGTCTGACAAAAGACAAATTTCTTTACAAACAACATTTCCTAAGAAACAATTTCAATGAATGGTAATGAGATTCCATGGTTAAGAATGAACCATCTAAAATTACAAATAAGCATACATCATGAACAATCCAGAAAAAAAAACAGTTCAATGGATTTCATTAAGGAATTTCAACAAAGACAAGAAAACTTATGATGTTACAATGAAATTATTGACTGAATAGATTGAAATCTCAACCAATAGCCATGATGTGCCATATCCTACTGAAAACTATCAAACCCTACGAAATGTTTTAAAGAACATTTCAATAAAAAACCTCCCTATTTTTCATTACAAGAAAAGGGAGCTCAACATAAGCAAGAATCTTCAACTCGTAGAGGCATATACACATGGTTGGGGGATATCTTTGAATTTGATTTCTTTGACTTTTCGTGTCTTAGGAAACATTATAGCAAATGCTTTGATCTCCTATTTTGAAAAAACTATCATTCCTTGCAATTTTCATTCTAATTGTTATGTTCATTCCATTTTTTCTAAGTAAGTTTACCTATTTCAAAGTCATTATGACTGTTTTCCCACACATTTAAGGCCCTTTGAAATGTTTTGAATACTTTTATGCAAAGATGAATCATGAATATGAAACTTCTATAACAAGTTAAAGTCATATGATCATCTCTTCCCATCCAAACTCTTGCTTTCCAATCCAAAACGTTTTCAACAATCCATAACATAGTTATGGCCAATTTTGATGCCATAAACATGACAACATAGGTCACGTCATCATCATTGATACGTTTTCAAACATAAGGAAGCTCATTTTCGTTGAGACACATCAAATATGTCTTCCTTCAAGTACAAAACAGTCACACATATGAAGAACCAAAGAGAACGTATATTTTCTGTCCATTTCCACTACAAACAATAATACATTGTTTTCTCTGTATGGCAGTTTAACCTAAACATGTGTCTATCTGGTTTGTTTACCACAAACGATTTCATCATTATTCATTATCAACATAAAACGTTTTACCAAGACATTGAAAACACGAAAAACTCTTACATGTTTTAATAGTCTCCTCTTTCAAAATTTTGATTGTAAAGCAAGACCTTCGTTTCGGTAACATAAACAATTTCAGGAAAATTCAAATTAAAATGTGCAGTTTGAACAAGGAAGAAATTTAAACAATTTCACACGTTAAAGCATCTTGGAGTACCTTGAAAACAATTGAAAAATGATTGTTTATAAAAGAACTAGCCATATTCCACAATATAAAGGAGTTCATTTAAAAAGCATCATACAAATTAGAAACCTAGCAAAGGAAGTAACATATCTAGTTCAAAAACCCTTGTCACAGGACGATTCAGGTTAGTTATACATGGAGAGGTTAAAATGAATGCTAACATACACAAAACAACACAAATGAAGAAAATGATGAAGTAGTGCATCAACATTTTGTGTAATAAACCAATATCCGTGTAATGAACAAAGAACAATGTCCATTTAAGTGCTCATGAAACACAACGATGGAAAACACATTATCCTCCATAAAGGTGAGATCATTACGATTGGATAGAAAACACACATACCATTATTAAACACTCTTATGCATGCTTTTTTAATAAAAAAATTGATCCATTTATACCTGCTAAATCAAAATCATTCATCAATTCTTCTATAAACTTTAATTCAAATTTTAAGATGTGTTTCAATCTTTATACTGTTCAAAATTTTCTTTCAAAGACTAATTTCACATCCATATAACTTAATGAAATAAGGGGGGAAAACATTTGTTTTATTCATGAAAAAATAATGGAATACATGTAAGAAACTATGTGAGAACAATCCTGATTATTTTCGTGTCAGTAAGCGTTCTTTCCTTAATTCCATGTACTTCAAAGTAACAAAAATGTACCATAATTTTGAAATGTATAATTGCGCAAATTTTCAAACATTCGAAAGACAATTCATAGAAAATGACATGGATAATAACTTTTTTAAGAAATATTCATCCATTACTTTCATAAAATAAATGACATTTCTAGCAAACATACAAAAAATAGATTTTGCTTTAATGATTGTAAAGAAAAGTGTAATTACCTAGGTAATGATTGGAATCACACATTGAATTTTTCCAATATCCTTAAACAATACAACAAAAAAAATCCTCAATTTTTCCCATGTAACATCGTTAAATTATACATACATAATGAGTATTTATTAAATAACTTTGTATTTCAGAGTTTATACTTATAAAATTGTGAAGTGTGAATGATAAGAGTTTCTTTTGCATGATGTTACATTTCTAGTTTCTACATTCATTAACTAAGAAAACATGTCCTGCTCATTTAATATGAACAAAAACGTTTTCTTTAAACAAGTACTCAAAGGATTATCAGTTTATCATTTTCATGGAAGAATACTAATGAAACCATCACTTCGAAAATCCCAAGTAAGGAACTCCACAAAAGGCCAAAAAATGGAAGTCAATTCCAACATGTATGTATGAAATAAGTTATTCTCATGAATGATCTTTTATAAATAAAATGGTGAGCTTATACCGTAGCCTCATATCATCCTCATCACCAAAATGCATCTCTCAAGAACCAAGGCAATTGTTCACTCCTCAATAAAATCAAATGAATTTATTGCAGAGGTTATTCAAAATCCTTCTAAAATAATGATTTTATTGTCTTGTTTTAGATGGAAAGTGTCTTGTTTACTAAATGTCTGCACAAAATACGCTTATGTATGTTTTCTTTTATTATTATCATTAAATTAGAATGTGGCGGAAAGCAATGCAGAGGACCACTATCAGATGTCATAAATGAAATAACCAAAAGAAAGAGTCATGCCATGAACTCTTTTAGAATATTGTTTTGATAAGATATTCTTCTATAACTCCAAGAAATTGGTGTTCTATACTAATCTGAGACACGAAACATCCATAAATTGGAAAATGGGGGCACGGTGGTGGGGAAAATGTAAAGAAAGTATTCGTTTTGTTGAGTTAACCTCACCAATAAATACAAACTTGAAACATGATGTATCTAATCTTTTTTTGTCATATTTCGTCCACACACATGATGCATTTACTATCATATATGCTAAATGAGTCCGCAGCCTCTACAAGTTCCATGCACACCCCTCGTGCGGTAAAAAAATAGATGTTTATGTAAAGCAACATTGAGAACCATGTCTCAGATCATGACTCTAAGTCAACTGACCATAAGATGTGGAACTCATAAAGCATGAAGAAAATAATTGCATAAATAAAATTTAAAGTGTGTTTTGTTGAATGATGAAAACACGAACAAAGTGTTCATAAGAAACATGAAATACAAACATTGAAAGCATTGTCCATATCCGTTCACCACACCTAATTTATCCCTTTGTTAAAATCAACTCTATTTTTTCTCATACATGTTTTCCTTATAACTAGTTTCCTTAAAAGATCAATCAGCCCTCATCGAACATGCAAAAATTAAAGCTTCCTTCATGTGCAGTTGATGTGTTTGGAAAAGGAAATAATGCTCCACATAAGAGAGGAATCTTAGAAATACGGTGGAAATTTTATAAGTAAATGTTTTAATTGAAGACAGTCGAAATGAAATCCAAAAATTCATTGAATAATTTAAGGCATTTTAAGAGATACATGAACGGTTAACTATACCATTTGTAGTGTCATATGTCTAAAAACGTTTTTGGATTCTTATGAAATCAACATACTTCTTTTTTGTAATGAACCCAAGACGAAAAAATCAAACCATCAAAAATAAACATCTTGTAATGTTCAACACTAAACTTATATCAGAAAAATTTCACATAAATAATAAATTGAAGTACCAATGAATGAGTTGAAGGTCGGAAATAAGAAATTAAAACAAGATACATGAAGAAACACATAAACAATTGTTGAAAAGCCTTATCGATTTGTTTTTAAGAGGAATTTCACATATTTCAATCCACTTCCTTTTTTCAATAAAAACTTTTAACCATAATTTTATCTTCTTTTCACACTCTTTCATTCCACTATAATGCAAATCGAAAATGGTGCAACCTTTTTCAAAACGTACTTGATGGTTCCACGATTGTGCTTAAAACATTACCTTAACTTAGATGAATTTTTATGCCTCTAGCAAGAAGCACGTGTTTTTACCAAAAATTCAAGCTAAACATTAATATATTCAATAGACAAAAGTTATTGCATCACGTGCTTTGTTTTAGTATAATATCAAAGTTAAGTACACCAATGAAGGAATCCATGAAGAATCATGTGTAGTGTACTGAGCATTTTTATGGTTTAATGTGAATGGTAAATGATTATTCGGTGCTTTTGATACTCAAGACTCAAGTTTCAAGGAGGCAAAGCCATATGAAATTCAAAAGGCTTGAATTTTGCTCAAGTCGAGGAGAATGTTTGTGTCCACATTTTACGTGAATGGAGTTTTAGGATGGAGAATCCACCTCATCACTCCACCTTACGCTTTAACTTGGCACCAATGTCATGTTCAAGCGTGCCAATGCCACGTGGAATGATTAGGGTAAGCCTATTCTTTACTCTTCATGCATTATGATGACTCTCTCATTTTGTGGTGTCATTCATCTTAACCAAAATCGATGAGGTAAGCATTTCCTTAACTCCTAAGACGTCTATTCTAAGGGCATACATTTTGGTTCTGCAATTAGTCACAAATCAGCGCACTACTCTTACATGAGCATCAAAAGGAGAGCTTTTCCAAGACAGACACGAAATGAGTGTTGCAAACACTCTCACACAATATCTCAAGACGAGTGGACGGCGTTAGCTATCGGTGTATTGTACATAAAAAAATGCTAGGATCAATTCGTCCAAACACCTATCGTTGGCCAAAGTGGACAAGAGACCAGATACCATTTGACAAGGGGCAAGTTTGAGCAAAACGACCTGCGCCAATGAGAAGAGAAATATCCCGCGATGCAAGGAATCTTGCATTTGAGACCTTGACATGTCAAGCCAAAGGGGATGACCTCAAAAGACCAAACCTGAACGTCCGAATAACGTGTTGAGTTGGGAGAGATCCTCACCCTCCAAAATGCCATGGGTTGACGACCAAAGGGCAAAGAGAGGTTATATTCTCCCCCACCCACCTCTCTTCTGAGGGCAATTGGCCAAAGGAGGGTACATGAGATGTTCTCCCTCCTCCCCTCCCCTTCTTTTTTTGGCCGAAAGCTTAAAGGGAAGCATTGGGGGCGTTATCTTTCTTCCCCCTCTCGCATGCAAGCCTATTGCCCAAGGAAATTTGGAACAAGAGCTGCACTAAACCTTCCCTCCATCCATTATACGGATGGTGCCAAAGGGGAGAAGAGGTATGGATCCTCTTCCCACCCCTTCTTCATGAATTTTATGGCTTCAAAGGAGTTCATAGGGATGGTTTTCCCCCTCTTCCTACTCCAACAATGGCAAAAAAGAGGAGGAGAGGGATCGACTCCCTCCTTCCCCCTTCCAATCGAGTAAACAGCATTGAAGCGGAGGAGAATAATGATAGTGCCTCTTCCCCTCATCCATGGCGCCGTCGGTCCCAAACGGGAGGTGGAGAAATGCCCTCCCAACCTCTTCAAATTACGTTCAAAGGTACACACGTTGAGGAGAGGGAGGGAAGTCCATCTTTCCCCCCTCTTATAGCTCATATTGCTGTTCGAGATGAGAGGGCCACGATTCCCTCTCGCCCCCCTCTTTGATGGCGTTTGCACCGTCAAGGGGGCAGTGCGAAGTGCATCTCATCCCCCCTCCCTCATCCATGGCAATGACAATGCCAAGGCGTAGTTGAGTAGAGACTTCTCGCCACTCCTCCCCCTTCCTTATCCATGCCATGGGAATAACAATGCTTGATTTATGGAAGGAGCTTCTTGCCATTGCCACATTGAGACAAGGGGGCATCGCGACAACTTTGCTAAATGCATGGAGGGAGGTTGTTTTTCGTACTTTTTACCTCAAATCAACTTAAAAGATGTTTTCTTATTAAGGTTCAAATGATTGTACTTAAGATACATCGTTTTTTTATTGGTCTGTTACACGCTTAGGCTTTATGTGTTCAAAATGTCAAGAAAATGAAGATTGTTATTAAACAATTCTTTATTATTGACAATATTATAAACAAGTCTCTGTTATTAACAAAGGAAACCATTCTTACTAACAATGGTCTCCTTCCCTCTTTTCTTTCAACCCTTTGTATTCATTCAGTTGAGGATGCTTTTCTTCAGGTGATTCATAATGCAAATCATGGAAAGACAACTTTGGTCATAGGAGCAAAATTTGTGAATTCTTGGAATTTTTACACTCTTAAAACCTATTTGAACAAACAGCACATTTCTCCATGGTTGTTTTGATTCTATGCTGTATATGTACAATTTGTTGTTTAAAAGACACAACATCTCATACTCTCATTTTGAAAAGATCCTAACACATCAACACATGATTGTGATGGTATTCCTTCACTCAAACCAAACATGAGTATGTACCCCTTGCCTAAGAGTATGGGACGACATTTTTTATGATTTCATCCGATTTTGGAAGAGGGAGAAGAATAACACTTCCCCACAAGAAAGTGGTATTGTTTCAACAGCTTCACTTGAAAACACTTCCATCCCCCTTTGTTATGATCTTCAGGTCAACTTAACAAGTATAGAATAAACATGAGAGGACCATATTTATTCACGAAAAAAGTTTTATTTGCATAGAATACATGCTAAACTTGGTGCCATGTGTTTCACATGAGACTCTAGCAATCCTCATGCAATTTCATTTAAAAAAAAACAGAAACTATATTGTAGACAAACATTTTTACCAGAAAATGAGACCTTTTACCGCATTGTCAAATTTCCTAAGCAAATATTTATGACATCTCTTTGTTTCGAATTTTGTTAATTTCTTCCAATGGAAGTTCTTTAACAATTTCTATTGTATTATAAACAAATCTTCTAATAACAGTTATATTGTGTTTACTTATGATCGGGGTAGTCCTACCCATATCAAGCTTGTAAGAAGGAATGATGTTACATTTCCTTTAACTGAGCATAAGTTGAATTGGCATGAATGTTCAAACAAATTGGACTCAAAGTTGATAAGAAATCACACCCTTTGATTCTTCACTAAAGTTTCTCTAATTTCATTCAAAATACATATCTTCTTGCACTACAAAAAATCTTTCTGAATGGTGATGCATATGATGACAAGTAAAATTAAATGATTTGGTGTAAAAACAATAACAACAGAAATGAGGAAAGGGAGAAATGTAAGGGGAGGGAGGAAATTTTAAGGCTGCAAACAAATTGAATGGATATATACAAATGTCCATGGGATGGATCTTACTATTGATTCATACAAATGAATATGAAAGGAATTCCTCCATGAGTACCTCACTTCTCATGAAACCCAAATGATGGTTTCATCTCCATGGGAGAAAGTCTCATAAAGAAATTGAGAATGCCTTGCACACAAGCAAATGAGCCAAATTATTATCAAAATGTTAAACTGGAGTTGTATCACTTCAAGGGAAACAATCCTTTTGTGTTTCATGATCACATTTCAAGAAACTCAATGACAAAAAACAATTGTTCTATCTTCTACTATTAAATTAGCGGTGTTTTTTTCTATGATGAAATTCACTTAACAATACGTCAAACCATAATGTTTCCTTAATTGAACGCACTACATACATCTTTATGTGGATATTCTCTTGAGAGATATCCCACCAAATTTGTTTGCAACCAAGATTTGTATGCATACCATAAATGTAGGAGATGAATATTTAATAATCTACAGTGTAATAATAGTAATTGTGACAAATAGGCATGCTTGTACTAATGCCTCAAGTTGGCGTAAATGCAAGTTTAAACGTTTTATGCAAGCCTGATCAGGGGATGTCATGCCCATTACATGAATGCTTCTTAATTGCAATACATACATCATGTTAGCTGATAATGCTCTACCACATGGTTCATCTCACTTTTCATAATTTGAATAATGTATAACATCTCCACCAAATGAAAATGAAAAAAAGGGTGTTCTAAATGCCTTGTAAACAAAGGAAAACATTTCATTATGAAGATAGATGCTCTGTGGATAACTTAAAAAGCTACACGGATAATGTTTAAGACATAGCACTATATGTTAATCTTATGATGCACTGCCAGAAGAAGAAAACTTAAGTCTAGATTACGATGTTTTACATTAAGATACGATCTAAAGAGGTTTAAATCAAAACTTAAGCATCAATTTTTTAAGTTAAATGATAAGAAAAAGAATAAAATAATGCTTCTGTTCTATTTTTTTATGTTGCACACAAACACGAGAAATCTAGTCTTGGAGGATTTGCTCATGAAATGGGAGGAATTGTACATACATCAATTTTTCTTCAATCCCTTTTACCTTCTAGAAAAATGATGAAAAATGTAACATAACATGAGCCGATTAGTTCCGTTAATACCAGACATTCTTTCCCAAGTCCTCTATATGAAGGTAAACTTCATTATTAACATCCATCTTCATTCTTATGAAGATGTAAATACATTGATATCCTTATGACATCTTCTAATGTTTCTTTATGTCTCAATATGATATTAAATATTGAATCACATACATTTACGGTGTGAATAGTCTCTATAGGATATGAAAATGTCTCAACTCCTCTTTCCATGGTGCTAAGTTCAAACATTGACGTATTAAACAAGAAGATGGCTTTATGTCTTATCTTATACAAAACTGTATGTCACATACTTGAGATCATCTTAAGAGGCAATGTGTCATCCTTAGCACGCACCCAATGCTTCAATGACAATCATTAACTATTCGAATAGGAGAATTAGACTCCTTGTGATGCATAAATTACATCCATCACAACATTAATTTTTAGTAAGGTAAATGGTTTTTTCTAGTCAAAGTCAGCCAATTTTCATTTCTAAACTTATGTTTCTCCAATGTCACAATTTCTAGTTTTAGTTGCAGCCAATACAATAAAAACACCTTCATGGATTTTATTATTGCATTTTTTGGAGCTTCCATATTGATGATAACGAAAACTATAATCAAATCATTTTTTAATTCCAAAGCACATTAATACAACTGATTAACTCTCTAATGAAAAATAAACGTAATTGTTAATGTAAAATGTCTTATATATGATTCGTAGACTGTTAATCACGTTTTGCAACTTATCTCGTGAACATGAACTCAAAAGAAGATCAACGTATTTCTGAGTTTTGTTTTGCATAAAAATCTTAATGGAGATGTCACACAAAACATGCATCTTTCATTGCTTTAACTACAACAACTATTTCAATTAATTATATTAAATCGAAACAATATATCAAATTCTTAATTTTGTATGGAAACTTTCCCTTTTGATTTTAAGAATACAAACAAATGTATATGGCTTCATGATGCAACGTCACGCGCTGTCATTTCTAATACTGACAAACGTCCATATTGGAGTGCATAGCTCTCACATTGACATTATTGCACCCATGAGTTTGGTGAACATTCAGTGAGGATATCCGTACAAAAAAAGTCATTCAACAAGTATAAACTAGTGTATCACTATTAGAGAAACTTCACACAATGTCACATTAGTGAGAGTTTTACAACATGAATCTTTGTTGACATGTTTTATCAATTGCATGATGCATAAAGACAAATCAACTCATGTAGAAGATTTGATTCTATGCGCACATGGATGTAATAAATGATTTCATTGGATGAAGTGAAGAATATAACCGTTACCTCATAAATCTTTCTAAGAATGTATTCTATTCACACAGAGAATTTCATCTCCTTTAAGAAAACATTATTCTCAGTTCATTGAGCAATATTCTTTAGTTTATGGACATACTAATCATATTTGAAATATCTGAGTGTTTCACTTTATTTCAAGCACAAACCTTAAAAAAATGAGTTTATTCATAAAACCTGTTTAGTGAATCCCTTACTGCTTTCGCTTGAAGGATTTGTTTGTGTAAATAATTGAATCCATATTTCCTTCCATGGATGATAGCCAGAGGAAAGCACTGATAAATGTCCAATTCATTTATGTGTACTTATAGTACTCTATGGATTCATGGAATTGATCATGCAACATTCTACCTCAAGTTTGCTGAAGATTTTGTTTTTGACAAACCATGACTTTAAATGTTTTCACATTGGAAAATTTCATAAACGTTTGCGATCCTTTGCATCCTTTTTATATCAAAATTTGTATCGTGAATGTTTAATACATGTAACTTGTTTACTTCATGGAAAGAAAAGAATCATGTACTTAGCTTTCTTCATAATTTCAGAAAGTATCCTTAGGTTTTGATTCACATAGGTCAATAATTTTGATGTCTTGACATGGAATAAGGCATTGTGATTAGAACATTTAAGCATAAGATGACATGCATTAAACATTTTTTGTTTTGGTGATGCGTATGAAATTGGATGTCATCCATAGTGTTGTTTACCAAAACCATGACTGTTTTAAACTATGGAAGAGGCATGGATGTATTTGCCATCTATTTCACTTGGAACATGTGTATATCATGTACACATTCTATAAAGAAAGGAGAAAGGGGCATTCCAATAGCAAGACGGCATATCATTTAAACAAAATGTTGAAAAAAATGCTTTTTCAATACATGATGCCTCTTACCATGGAAAAGCATGTTAAGAATTCCACCCAAATGCAAATATGAAAAATGTTTTAGGAAGATGCTTGACATATGAAACAAAGGAGAACGTGTCTCAACATCTTCATGGCGGAGTGTTTTCCTATTTGCAAGGTTAACCTTTTCCTTGTAGCTTTCTTTTTATGATGTGCGCCTTTGTTATTGGCTTAAATGATCTTCTTAACAGTGTTAGCATGTGAATAGTTTTACACAAATTGATAATACCCATTATATGCATCCACATTAGAAGGATAGTGCCTCTACAAAACGTTTCTTTTGTGTCTTATGATTTCTTTCTGATATTTAGCATACATTCTCACCCATTCTTCAATTCATACAAAAATATTGTATAGAACTAAACAAAAAAACGTTTTGTTATTTATACACTTAAGTATCTTATATTTTGTCAGTGAGGAACTACCTTAGATGTATGTATTTGCTTTTTTGTATTCTTCCCTTGTGATGATTGGTCAATACTCATTTTTAGTGAAAGATAATCAACTGTGGAGGAACATGTGATGACATGAAGAAAGTGGGGAATATCTTATAACATCCTACCTTGTGCAAAAACATTGAGGGTAGGGTGCGCTTTGGTGTCAACCAATTGCTTTGTTTGCCTTATGGGCCACCTGTCGAGGTCAACCCTTCCATTCGAGAGATGGTGTCTTCTCTCGTGGCGTCTTTCACCAACACCTTTTAACAATGAAATTTGAGCAACTTGATGATTTGGAATAGCATGAAAACCATCTTTCATTCTTTCATCTTCTTACCAAGGTAAAACCAAAATGCGGATAAAAGCTCACACTCAATTTGAGATATTACGTTAAACCAGAAGATGCTCAATTAGGTGCAAATTTGCATGTTATTGTGTGAATGTCGTTAATCACATGGGGATAGCCACATTGAATTTAAGAAGTTAAATGGGAATTGAGATGCAAATTTCTAGGCCATGGACCAAAAATGCCATGGTGCGCATTGAAAACACACATGTGGAACCCAATATCAGTGATTTAGAACAAGACCTCCCTAAAGGAGAAGAACGTCGGTATGGGTAATTGTAAACATGACTTTGTGAGACCATAGAATGAAAATTTGCATCTTTTTTCCCTTCCATTCCATTTCATGGTGTTTGCTCATGTGAATTGAGGGTGTCTAAAGGTCATAGAAGCCTACACCACCCCAAAGATGAAGTAATGAAGTGGAGCTATTGCTTTCAGCGTTGATAGTAATGCATACGCATGAAAGAAAATAATGTGTAGAGACGTGACTTGATTCAAGATGCAAGTTATCCACGTTTCTTTCTATTCAAATGACCCAATAACAAAGTAACGTGTATGTGTTAATCTAGTGTGGTTTACGCAAAATCCGCTTACTAGCATTATGAAAAACACGAGAGTGGAAGCTGTGGTCACCAAAAACATGGTCAAAGCTTACAACATCACTAGTGGTACTTGACGCATTGTTTTAGGAGCCCCTCCAGCAATACCAACACCATAGAAACCCTGCTACGTGGTAATTCTTGGATGCAGGTACAATAGCGTTGCTTGCAACAACGTATCCCTTCATGAAAAGTCCAAAAGTGCATGGAAACACACTCCCTATGCAAGCAGAAGTATAGATAATGTTAAGAAAGCCAAAAAGTATAAGAGCCATGCTTCAGTTGTTAGCATCAACATGCACTTTGCTCACAAGAACAAGATTAGATGTAGCCCTGCTAAACATTCTAGTATCAATGGATACCTTGATGGCAAGTCTATTAGAAGATGGAATGTTTCTACCTATGCTAGAGGTGAAAAATGCCCAAGTGGAAAGACCAAATATCGATTCTAATGTGCAAGCTATGCTTTTTTTGACATATGTCTCCTTCAAAGGTTAGAACTACTTCATGTTGTGATTTTTATGCCAATACTAGCAAAAGTCCTCTTCGCAAGGGTGGAAGTGGTAGGAGCCACACTTGTAATGCCGGTAACAACAAATGCCATGCTCCTAAGGCCAAATTTTGACAACACTCTTGTAGTCAATCATGTAGTAAAGAGCCTTATTGGAACTACGGGCGATGGCATGCTTATTTCTTGCATTTTTTACAGGAGTGGGCACCAAAAGTTTATCACCAATAGCGACAACACTCAACGCTATCACAAAAAGAGGTGGTGACTTTGTTAGCACAGCCTGTGGCCTAACTTCCACTAGCATATCGATTATTGCAACAAATAACAAAATCTTACCAATAGTATGTGTCTTGTCAGCATCATTGACAGCAACATACACCTTGTCTGAATACCATACAAGGATGGAAGGATTTTGGCAACAAAAGTTACAGATTGGTCAACTACTGGTAGTAAAGTAATTCACGATGGTTTTTTCGGAAATGGTATGGCTGCATTGCCATTACAACTTTCCCAAGCACCCACTATGCTACCACTGTGGGTAGATTCTAGGTTGGCAAAGGTAAAGACGGCACATACGGTGCAAGAAGGATAAAATAACGAAAAAACAAAAGCAGAAAAACAATCAAGGTTTTCCCTTTAGATGACACCCCCATGGGCCCTTGCAATTGAGTAAAAAGTGTCGTGGTGGATAAGGAAGAAAGAGGATTTTCCTATAACAAAAATCAAGTAGGCATACAACAAGAAGGAAAAGATTTGTTAGCAAGTAAGAAGTAGTTTTCAAAGGCATTCTTAGCATACATTTTCCTCCCTCGATCAAACTTAAATTGTCTAGCTTTCGCTCTTCGACCAACGCCTTAAGCTTTTGTTGCTATCACATAAGTTGCATCAACTTTACAACCTTGTTAATCTAGGATGATCCATGAAAAACTGACCAAAAAATTGCTAGAGTCATGTTTAGTTGTTGAAATGGGCATGAACTTTGTTTCTTGTGATTGCATTCTCATCCAAGCAAGATTGTCTCATAACTCCTTGTGTTAGACTGTGTAGAAACAACATTAGTAGGAATGTGTTTATAAGGAGGAACTAGAAATACCTTACTGATTTTCAAGTACTTTGATGAATTGTGCGAGCTCCTCCTTAAGGAATGTGAGCCATGCTAGTCTCCAAACGGAATATTCAAACCATGTTGCTTTGGCAACCAATAATACAAATGGAAATCGTTTGTCATGCATTGCTAACGTACATTGAGATGCATATGTTTGCTACGCTATGTGCCATCAATATGGCAATTGTAACCATACCAAAGTAACTAGTACTCTTATGGTATTGTTAGTCATGGAACTAGGTGAATGCAATAATTTACAATCATGAATACTTTTTCACTGTTTCTTTAATCATATCAGTACTTAAATCATCCTAATTTATTATTTCTTGCTTATTATGATAAATGTTCATTAAAATTGTTACCCTTTTTTGTCTTAAATCATATGAGTAGCACAAGATGACGAGACCAGGTCATTAACAAGATATCATCCATCAACGGTGTGTTTCCTTACATTCCACATTTTTCTAGCAAATGCCTCATGTGGTTATAGGAATTTAACAAGAGTTGTTATTAACACGCTCAATGGATTCAACAAAATTTTCTTGTACATACAAAATGGATAGGTGATGAACATCCAATACCATGCCTACTTTATGAGCAACCTTCTTCCCGTTTGATACCATCTCACAATATCAATTTGATAGCAATACTTTGAATATGAGACAACATCAATTGTTGTAAGAGAAACCTATGGTTCCCAAACTCTGACATGAATCACTCAAAGCCATGGAAAACACCAATGATAGGGCTAGTGTGAATCCTTACAAATGTTGGAAGACTTCTAGCTCTTGGAAAGGAACACAGATGAACATTCTTAACGGAGTTAGCAAAAGGATTGAATGCACCACAATCCTACTCATGAGGGTAATGGATCACGGTTCATGGTCCATCAAGGTCATCAACCTTACGTATCTTGTTTCACCAAGCACATCATTTACTTAATCCATTCTCGTAATCAACAATGGTGATATCTTGAAGTACCATGTGACGAGAAGACTTTGTTGCCTAGAAGCATCCCTCATATTTGAGATGAATAACTTGAAGCAAGAAAAGTGGTCATTCTTTTCATAGTTTTCATCTTGCATATTAGATCTAATGGTTCCCTTATGCACCACACATGCTCAATATATGTCAAGTGCATGATTTAATTGATTGAAGAATGTGTAGTTAGGTATAAGTGCAGAATGCATCTACGTAAACATAAAATCAATCTTAGAAATGATGTCTAAGTTGCATCATATGAGAGACGGAGTCAAATGTGTGGAACCATATGCAGCCACGTGATACATGATTACACTCATCGATTGTCAGTTTCCTGAAGCCAATTGGCAAGAATGCATGTCACTCATGTGTGCAGATTCACTTGTACAAGATACATGCGTGTAAGGATCCAAACTCATAAGGAGTCATAAGCCTTCATCAAAGAAGGAATTTCATACCTTTCCACAAATTCATGTATGTTGCCTATCTTTGTATCTTGTGGCCGTCACATGCAAACAACTCAACAAGCCGAAACATATTACATATCAAGGTTTATAAAGGCAATAAATCTTGCCATGTAATTATGGGAAATGGGCAATGGGCAATGCGTAAACTCACTTGTTTTTGGCATCAAGTATCAAACAAGTGACTTGATTACTATTCAATTACGTTTATTGAGTGGATCCACATGTCCACCCCACAATGTATAATTTTTCAACACGAAATTCATATGACTTTGAATATTTTAAGAACAGCACAGTGTTTGGTATCAAGCATGCTCTTCAATAGCAATAAGCCTTAGCATGCTCTGTTTGGTAGAGTTGTAACTGTAAAGTGAGACATGTTTGACTCCATGAATACTCCTTTTAATCCATGCTACACATAAATGGCAAAGAAATGTTTTTGAATGGGGTATGGAGTTTCCTCACGTGCATATACACATTAAATCATGATAGAAGAAACTGAACTCCCACCTTGTGTCTTGTATGATCGGTTTTATTCCCATGATGGCATGCACCTTTTAGTAAAATGGTGAACATGACCAAATTTTAACCAAATTTTACGAAAATGTAAAACATGGTGGAAACATGGCAAGGGGCTTCATTGCACACATTATAACGCATGAATCGTCTTCCAAAAGTATTGATTGTGGACAAATCATTCGAAGCAACACAGAGCGCGTCAAGTGCTCCATGATCTTTCATCTTTTATGTTACCCTTTGCAAAAATTCCATAGACATATATACTATAACAAAGGCCATATGTGAGTATTCAAAATGCACATGGTATGCTCATACTTACCATAAACATGGCAAGGTAGAACCTATAGAGAACGAACCACGTGCACATTATTTTGCATGTCACCTCTTTAAAACTCTAATCCATCCAACATCTTAATGAATGTAGTCAGCCTTTAAGAGAGCAAGGGTCCATATTAGAAACCATTCACAACACATTGTTTTACCATGCACATCACAGGAGCTTATTATCCTTCTTTCGTGAAATGATGTTTTATAAATGTGCATAGTTGTATTCCTTGCAAATAAAAACATTATTTCTTGCTCACCCATACATCATTTTTTGCATTTTTATTGGATAAACTTGAGATCCTTTTCCACTTTTCTGTGATGGGTGGTGTGCATCATTCACAAAATT
Organism: Penium margaritaceum; assembly: GCA_023375785.1. Taxonomy (NCBI): domain Eukaryota; kingdom Viridiplantae; phylum Streptophyta; class Zygnematophyceae; order Desmidiales; family Peniaceae; genus Penium; species Penium margaritaceum. The sequence goes on from SZWC01010936.1 coordinate 27,378, forward strand.
GAAAAAGACAATTATCTGACTACATAAGCATGCTTATGGGGTGATGCAGAACAATATGAAGTTGTCTATTTCAATTACATTAGTATTGAAAAAGGACCGTTTACCAAACTCATGGTGACATGATATACCCATGAGCACACCAAATTGTCCATCATAAGATGACTTAAAGCAACATATGGAGCCTTTCAGGAAATGAGCAACGATAAGTGATGTAAGCTTTGGGTCATTGTTCTTTTATCTCATTTATTTGAAACTTTTTCATACATGCAAAAAAGCAAAGAACATCATGGCATGCATGTGCGCTCTCATCGGCAGCAACGTGGACTTACATTATGCCCCCAAGGCACAAGCCATGCTAAAGTGTAAAATAGTCTAACCCCTTTTCATCCTAGTAAGTTGAAGATGAATAAAGAGAATGTTATTGGTTTAGTTATATGTGTTTTATCAGTTTCTTTGAATAATCAAATATTTGAAGATCCAAAAATGAAGGGGAATGACCAATTTATCACGTTTGCACATGCATTTCATGTGTCCAAGTAATTCAAAGTCCTTCGGTAGAGCACAAACTCACAATTACATGTGAAAGTCCTGCATAAACGTTTATCACAATCATAAGTTTAGATGTTTGTCTTCCACCAACAGTGTTTCTTACAATAGTGCTCCTTAAACTTCATGACATATTATGAGAATCCGTTAGGTCTAAGGTGATAGGTTTTTGTGTTCATGTATATCACACTACCGAGGCCTCCATTCACAAGTTGGAAAGTTTTTACCACACGATATCTTTTGGTACCAACCCGTCCTTTGAGTGCAAGGGTGATGGGTCCGTTTTCCTTATGGGACCAAATCACGCACTAAGTGTATGATGAGTGTACTTTTGCGTGGATAATGAACACATTTCCCTCATACACTAGCTCCCTGCATTGGACCCCCCCATAGGGGTGGGGATCTAGTTTTCCATATAGGATAAAATCACACTATTTGTTTATGATCAATTTTTTTTCATGCGGGGAACGAGCACATTACACTCATAAAGTAGCCCCACGCATGAGACCCCCCCCATAGGGGTGGAAGTCCAGTTTTCTATGTAAGATAACATCACACACTTAGTGCATGACTTGTGTACTTTTGTGTGATAAAAACAAGCACAAATCCCTCATACACTAGCCCCAAGCACTAAGTCACGCCATAAGGGTGGAAGTCCAATTTGACATAGAGGACAAAATCACACATCGAGTGTGAAATCAATGTACTTTTCTATGAGGAACAAGCGCACTTCCATCATTCACTAGCCCCACGCACTAGACCCCCCATAGGGGAGGGTGTGTAGTTTTCCATATATGACATTATCACGCACTGAGTGTGTGATCAGTGTATTTCCGTGTGAAAACGAAGCGTAGTGCCCTCATACACTAGCCCCACGCACTACAACCCCCCATAGGGAAGAAGTTCCAATTTTCCATAGAGGATGAAATCACGCACCAGGTGCGTGATAAGTGTATTTTTTTGTAGAGAACAAGCACAAATCACTCATACACAAGCACCACATAGCAAACCCCCCAATACGGGTGGGGGTCTAGTGTTCCATGTAGGATAAAGTCACGGACTCAGTGCTTGATCAGTATGTTTTTGTCTGGGAAATGAGCACTTGTCTCTCATACACTAGCTTTACGTAGTGCACCTTTGCATGGGGGTGGGGGTCGTTTATTTTATATAGGATGAAATCATGCATTGGGTGCCTGATCAGAGTGCATTTTTTAGGAGAACAAGCGCACTACAGTCATGTAGTAGCCCCACGCATTGGACCCTCCCATAGGGATGGGGTTCGAGCTTTCCATATAGGGCAAAATCACAAACTAAATGGTTTCACTTGAAAACAAGTGCAGAAAAAGACACCCATTAACCATACCTCGTCATCACACCATGTTACACACGTGTGCTTCAATATCTGATGTGACAACAACATGTTTCACAAAAGCGTGGCAATGACCCTTATAATGCAATACCATTCAACGTATTGTGTACGTTTGGCCTACAATGTTATCATATGAAATGCGTACAAGTGTATGATGATAATGGCACCAAGCAAGACGTAAAATTCTAAGCCAAAAGCTAGAGTAGGAATGGTTGTTTGGCTGAAAAATCTTAATCAGGTATGAAAGCAACGTGAAAGGAAGCACAATGTAAACCTTTCCTTGGTTTTCTTCGTAAAAACCATTGTTGAGACTTGGATTGAGCTTTTCTTGAACGCTTCCATGAGCATACCATTATGGCATAAATCGCATAAAGAGAATTGTATTTTATAAATACTAAAACGTTGCTCCATCTAGGTAAGTATTTTTTTAGTACTTGTTGTAAGGATGTTTGTGATGAAAAGGGGGGCATGCATAGCTGCAAACTTAGATACAAAAAATCCAAACATCCACAATTTGCTTTCTTATCCATATTCAAATTTTTGTTAACGTCAAACATGAAAATCATATAATGAACCATGAACAATGTTGTTGGTATGTCCTCTAAAGATGATTAATGTCCCACCCAGATGCTGCATGAAGCTTCACCAAACCTTCACGGACCTTATGCGATCCTTTTTTATCCTCGTTGTCAAATGTCTTGCTCTTACTTAAAGCTACCACATCAACGATGATGGATGCAAGCAAGAAATAGATGAGCCTTCAATATTGACATCACTCAGAAAACACATGCAATCTCATAGCATGTCTCACACATCCCCTCATTTACAAAAGGGGATGTGTGAACCTCTTCATGGGTGAACCTCTTTATGCATCATGTTAACCTTTCACTTCCCCTTTGTAATGCTTTTACCTAGCTAACCTTCTGAAAGAACCTCATTACTTAACAATTCGTGGATCACTTTTAGCTCAAAATGGGGAAATACAATACAATGATCTAGTCTTTTAATAAGGTTATTCTCTTCTCATACGATGAAAGCAAACAAAAAAACAACATAAATTACCATTTATTGCATGGTGCACTTACTCATTTGAGTAGTATTCCAAAGATTTGTAGTTTTAAGGTCACGGTTTTGTTTTGCTAATTGCTTCATATGTAGGTGAAGAAGAAGATGATGCATTCTCCATGCTTTTCTCATGATATCATGAGATTAGGAAAGAAATTACAAAATCCTGCCGTATGGTGATACATTGGTCATAGGATTATACTTTGGCACACATGTTGTGTGATGTTTACCCACTCGTTGAGCCACCCAAGCCAACGATTTCACTTTGAGGGCTTGTATCTTCTCTTTGACAATCCTGTGATAGTAGTTCATTACACCCTATCAAGGATAAACGTATGTTTATGTTGTACATTCATTGAAAGGCCCTTGGCATATAAACTATGAATCACATAACAAGGAATGAAATCATACGTAAGGATCTTTAAATTGTCATTTTTATATCAAGGCTCAAATCATAAATCAGTGTAGCTTTATCTAGGTGCCCATCAAGATGTAACATGCATATTCATATCATTTTGTTCACAACTAACATAAAATACATACACTTTCTTCGACTTTAAGAAATTTATCCTTCACTTACTAAGTACAATTCCATCCATGCCTTAACTCCCTTTTTCCACATGAAGAAAGGTGTAGAAAAGAGTTACCTCTAAAGGTGTCCATTCATGGATAAGTACCTTATTCAGGCAAGTGAAAGTTACATATCTTTGCGTTGTTACTATCAGCTACAAGATTCTATATTCACGCAATTGCTTGTGGTCTGCCATCTTCACAATCTCTTGTTTCATTTCATTAAGTCAATAATGTTTCAATAGAATGGTCGTTGTTTTCAAAATTAAAGAGAAGAACCCTTTTCTATGAAATTCAACCCATCCTCCGTTTTTAATCTCAAAGAATTTCATGATGAAGAAACATTTTCTTGTCCTCAAGATTCTTTTATGTCCAATTCCTTTCAACTTGTATTCTTTCATGAGTGATGTAAGTTTAAGGCTGTCTATTGATTCTTTATTTGTCCAAATCCGTTTCATGCATATGGTGAGTTTAAAGAGGTTATCAATTTGGCTTAGGTAAATTTTAATGTTTCTATGATTTGCTTATGCGGTTTTCAATACATATTTTAAATGAAGAATAATTGTTCTTAATACTTCGAAGCATTTTATTTCCCTTTTCCATATTTTAAAGCATTTTTCACTTTTTCCAAATGGTTAGGGAGCTGGTTACACCCCTTTCATTTTTTATATCTCAATACATGATGCTTTGTACATGAGTGAACCATTTGTTTTCATATGTAACAATCCATGGGTAGGGAAATCGACTATGATGACTCTTTGTTGTCATGAGCTAAGTTACGTCCTCTTGAATATTTAGTATTCATATGGTGTGCAATTTCTGACTCCATAACCAAAATTGACAAAGTAAAATGAACCACCCATGTCGTACTACCTCTTGGTTTGAAAGTATTCGGAAGTTATCCATTCTTCACGATGCCTTTCTTTATCAAAAGTTATGCTTCATGGAAAGTGAAGAACTGCTACACACAACCAACCATTTTGGGAAAGTAGAATTCATAAAGCATAAATCATACCATTCATGACTATTCTCCAATTTGTCCTTGCATGTGAAGTTGAATTTTCGAGTGTTACTCAAGTGTGTGATGAAAAAGAACTTGCTTCAATTTTTCAGACAAGTTGTCCTTACATTTAATGTCAAGTTCTATACAAAACAATCAACAAAATCAATCACTAAGGTGTAAAGAATTGCTTCCACCAATACCTTACAAACAAGACATGAACTTGCTACGGGTCCTACAATGTTCTTTGTTTCTTGCTTACTCAAGCTTAGTAGCAAGATTATTCATCTTTAGGAAGATGTACGTAATCTTATTGATACATAAGTAAGCGATTTTATTGGGGCTGCTCAATAGCTCATGACATGTTTTTGAGAATGTGTGGAATGTTTTCCAATCTGTTTTATACTATGAACTTGGAGAAAATATGATCATATGTTGTTTATGAGTTTAGCTTTTCTTCATACATGGTTTGCTAAAAACATGAATTGTGATAAGGATTCTTGGCACATCATCAAGATAACTTTGTCATTATATGAAACATAAATGTTTCGATGTATTGTCATAGATGTTGTAGATTTGGAATTATTGTCATAAGGTCAAAATGAATGAAGTAACCTTTCGAAAGCAATTAGAAGAGTTGATTAGGGGTGAAATAGCTTAAAATGGTTTTCATTCTCATGCAACATGACCAAAAGTTGCATGTTAAAGGGAAATTGTATTCGGTCATATAAAGAAAAGAAGAAGTGGAAGAATAACACGTTTGTTTCTTTCATACAAAATATTAATTTTCTAAACATTTGTTTCTCTTGTCTTTTGTAATCATCCGCAAAAATATTAAGCTAGGAAAACATTTTGTCACGATGGAAATGTTGAAATTGTATCAAATTTCATTTCATTTTTTGTATCATTTGAATCTCTCGGAAAGGCAACAAGGTTGTTTCAATTTTGGATAATCATATCTTTAATTTTGGTTTCAATGACATGTTGAACTGTTTGAGTCTTCTCATAGTTAATGATTTTGATCAAATTCATGGGCTATAATTGAAGGATAAGGAAGGTTGTGGATTTTTTTCGACTAGGATTCCAATCAGGTCCTCCATGGTTTTCAAAGCCATAAAACTTTTCACGTGTTGGAACTATAATGAACCAGTTATAAATTAAAGTCTCTAGTATGGTAAATTGTTTTGCAAAATATAAAGAATTGTATTTTGATAGAATTCCGAAGTTCAAACGTCATGATTTGATTGCTTATAAATCATTTTCCAATTCGAGTTATATTGAAATGGACAATAAAACATATGAAAGCATGAAAATGTTAAACATGATGCATTTTTCTTCTGAAGCCTTGATACAAATTATCCGTGTAGTTATGATTTTTACATTATTGAAAGGATCTTCTTGATTTTTTTATGCTTCGCATGAAGTAAAATCACGCTCATTATTTAGCTTAATGGGTCTCTTCATTTGTAGAATCACGATGATCTCATGTTTTTTTATTAAAAAATGACGTTTTTTGACTCATTTTTGTATTCTCAGGCTTTATTGTTATAAGCTACGTCTGGGCACATCGAAAAGTTGGTGAGGGAATTGAACATATATGTCCCTTCCGTGGCTGCTTGGGTTTGTTTCAGCAGGATGTTAATATTTGGGGTCATGCTTTGTTTTGTATTCTGTTGCTTAGGGCTTCCATGCCAATGAGGTCACTTCATCACATGAGAAGAGCTTGGCGATTATTAGCGCGGCTTGAATAGGCGACACAGCGTACTGACGACACATTTAGGGTACCCGTTTGCTTCCTTCATGTATTCGTAAGCATGATGGAACTGAAGATTATTGCCATTGCGTATGATTTGTCTAGTTCTTGACTGTTTGTTATGTCGAAGATTGCAAACTAAGCATAGAACCGATCCGATTAGGACGGAAAAGGTCCATCGCAATGGACAATATATGACGTCTCTGCATAGTGGCTGTACCGTCGTACAAACAAAGCCCTTCGACAGAAACATATGAAGGGGATTTAAAACTTTCCGTCTTTCTCTACATCTCACGGAATTGCGGACCAGAAAACGGTATTACGTTTCGATCCAAAGGGAGCCCTGAATAGCTCGCACGCGTAATTATGCATGCAGTCGTCAACGCACGTAGACCACACGGCACTCTCCGTTGAGCTGTCGGCCTTTTCCCCAAAAGCCGGTGAAAAGTCGTAGGGCTCCTCAAAAGCAGGAAGCGCTTTCCATGCTACGCGCGCACTTGAAAACGAGGCAGCAACAAAGTCAACAGTGACACTTCCTGTTATCCGGAGTTTGTACAAACATGCCTTGTGTCCAGCAAACCGTTCACCCCTGCCCCAGACAAAACCTATACGCCCATTGGAGGAAACGAGTTCCAAAGCTTAAAAGTAATAATTATATACATAAATTGATCAGATAATCCTGTTTTAATATCTGTTCTTGTTGGTGGTGATATGTTGCCCATGGCCACTAGCGTTGGAGCCTATGTGATTCTGCATCGACTGGAGACTCAAACCTGGGAAACATGTTCGAAGTTATAGGCCGACCTGAATGGCTGGACGGGCGCTTTTACGCCCAAGAGATTCTGGCCTCCCTCATTCTCGAAGATTCGAAACTGTTTGTTCATCCTTCACAGACTACCCTCGGACGAACTTTGACGATGGTTCGATTGCAAGATCAGTTTCTTCTTGTGGTTTTAGACGGCATATGCGATTTCTGACCTATTTTTACATTTAGTTATAAGTTTTATGTTCTTGAAACACATGGGCCCTGGAAAGCTCGCCATTAGGACGGCGTACGTAGTGAAAGTGTCATGTCAAGTCGAAGTCTGCCGTTGACGGGATTTACCACCAGATAAATCTTGCGGTCATTGCTGACCGTCACATCTTTGATGGGAAACAGGTTAGATTAGGCGCTCGCCATGCCCTCATGTCTACATTGTCGCAGAATATAGTTGCGACTGGTCAAGTCATCGCCTCGAACAACTTTTCCTTAATGCATTTCAGAAATGAATTACCAATAAAGAAGAAAATCTGGACTTGTATGTTGACCGGCTATGGCAAGTTTTTCCTGTTACATGTGCTACGCTCAGCACAACGTCCATTTTTCTGCAACATGCGGTGTTCCACCAAGTGGAACGTTGGGTGGTTAGCATGGTCAATATGTCGCGTGGTACACGATTGAAGGAAATGGGACACTTAGAATTCTTTAAATTTGTAGAATGTGTTTTTTGATGACCATCGTCAGAACCTCCGAGCGGATACATACAATAGCAAAAACAATAATGTGACGTACTTGGGGCCTTGGGCGCTTGAGTCAAGCAACACATGCAACGACGCGTTATGAGAGGTTGCTATGAGACACTCCTTCAAGAAGTAAGCAGTTTCTGAGACTATTGAGGAACGCCGTGACCAATGCAGCCGCCTGAGCTGTTGTTGCCACCTCCGTTGCGGCAATTGCTTCAGCTGCCGACACCGGTTCTCCCCAACCAACCTCGACAACCATGCACCATGCTACATCATTGTGTGCACTCTTGCAGTGGCTGTTACCCACGACACCACTTTCATCTGCGGCTGCCTCCTTATTGCTTCAGACGAGGGTGCCACCACAACTATCCGCAACCTCTTCTTTTGTGTTGCAGATGTGAACACAGTACATGCAACACAAGATTCTTTGGTGGCTTTTCCAACTGTAGTAGCATCGTCAACTATGACCATGGTGGCGGCCTTTGCCGCATCTGCTGCTGTATTCGTAGCTGCATGTAGCCTCGATCCTTGTTTGCTACATTCCCCTAGCGTCTCCTACACCGACATCATCTGTCACTCATGCTCACGAAAATGTTCCTACCCATTGTGGGGGTGTGGTGTGACATATCACTTGTTGGTTTGTGTGGCTTCCACCCGTCATGACCGACACCGCTAGTTTACTGATATACCCACATCTGGGGTATATGGTAGAGGAGGGCGTGACGACACGACGGGCCTCCGGATTGCACCGAGACTTCTCCAGCACCTACGACAGCGCCGGTGAGAGGCGGTGGATGCGTTCCGGTAGCCCTGTGGGCTTGTCGGGAGCTAGGAGAGTTTTCTCGGTGGGTTGATACCCACGCACCCGGTGGACTATACCGGTGCGACGAGGAGACCCGGTGGCTGTACTAGCGCTTCCGATGTTCGGAAAGCTGTGTGTGAAGTCTGGACGTTGATTCTGAGATTTTCTGGCACTGCTCTTATTTTCTCGGTGGTCAAGACCCGGGCACTCGGAGAGCTGTTCCGGTGCCTCGAGTAGACCATCGTTATTGTTATCGTGGTGTACGCAGTGTGTCTTCCCCGCTGACTTGTTTGGGCTCAGCGGGGGTGACGGGGCCCGGTGCAGTTAGCTGTCGGCGCCCCTACTTAAGCCGGCTAGGGGCTCATTTGTACTCTCTCCTTGTTCTTTATATTCAGCGTTCCAGACTTAGCCAAATTCTTGCCGTCTTGCATCGCACTCACACACAGAGCTCATGTTCGTTTTTGCATGGGCCTACATGCCATAAAATATTTCCAATTTGGTATCAGAGCACAAGGGGACGTGTGAGCAACAGAAGCAACGACAGTGGGCGGAACGCGAAAAGAACGCGCCACGTGGCGCCACGCCGACAGCAGTGTGAGGGAGTGCGAATCGATTGCACGTGATCGCCACAGGGGCGGTGAGCTGCACACAGCAGCACTAGCGACTTCAGCGGCAATAGCAAAAGCAACCACTGTAGCAGCGACGGCAGCAGCAACAACCAGTGCAATTGCGGCACAACAAGAGCAGCAAGAGCAGCTGCAGCAGCGCATCAACCTGTGCAGCAGCGGCGTCACTAGCAACAGCACATAGCTACAGCAGCAGCTGCCACTGTAACGGCGGCGGCAGCAATAGCAACATGTAGTAGCAAGTAGCAGCGACGGTAGCAGCAAGCGGCAGTCGCGGCAGCAGCAAGCAACAACAGCAGCAGTTGCACAGTTTAGCAGCAGCAGCAGCAGTGGCGGAAGGAGTAGTAGCAGCAGCGGCGGCAGCATTAAGCAGTTGCAGCAGCTGTTGTTGCATAGAGTAGCAGCAGCAACGGTGGAAGCAACAGCCGCAACAGTACCCGCAGCAGCTGCAGTTGCCGCTATAGCTGCTGCTGCAGGAGGGCCTCGCAGCCCTCCTACGAGGGCCCCCACCCCCTTGGAGGGGCCCCCTCGACCCCATCTGGGGGCCTCTCCGAGGAGGGGGCCCCTCGGCCCCTTACTCCCCTCTCTCCCTCCTCGAGGGGGCCCTCGAAGGGCCCCGTCGAGCCCCTCCGAGGGGCCCCTCGGAGGGGGCTGTTGGCTCCGTCGGCCCCATCGGCCGACGGACGAAGGGAGGGGTGTCCCCCCCCTCTCCTCTCCCCACTCACTCGCTCACTCGCTCGCTTGCTCGCTCTCTTTTTTTTTTGTGGTGAGCGAGCAAGGAGCGAGGGGGAGGAGGCGACCTGAAATCGCCTCCTGCGTTTTCTTTAATCCCCCCTCCATCCTGACGTGCCCCCATTATGGGGGCAATCTAGAATCGGGTGACGGGCAAACCCGGGGTGAGAGAAAAAAAAAGGAAGAAAAAGCAACGAGAAGCCTGGAAAAAAATGGGTGGGGGTTGGGAGAGAGCGAGATAGAGAGTAAAAAGGTGGCGGTTGAGGGCATAAAAAAAAAGGGGGTTGGCTAAGGGCAAAGAAAAAAAGAAGAAGGAAAGGGGGGCCTGAGGGCTAGTGAATAACGACAAAACAAAAGAAAGGTACTCTACCAACTACCACCGCCGTAGCAGCCGCAACTTCATAGCCGCAATAACAACATCAGGCGGTGGAGTGTCGACAACTACTTAGTGCGGCAGCTCCGCGAGAGCTTGCACTTTCGCCTTCAGAGCCGATAGCGGACTGTCGTCGGCAGCGATCTCCGCTTCGAGACGCGTTGTGGACCGGCGTCTTCCTGGGGCCCGTGGATTGGTGCACGCACTTCACCCCGTAGGATCGACGGTGGATTCGATTCTTACCATCTCCGAGGGCTGGGTCGTCTACCGCTTGGAGCAGCAGCCGCGCCTACAGCCGCCACCCCTTCTCGTCTTGGAGCAGTCTTCACTCCATTAGTTGCAGCCGCATTAGTGGCAGCAGTTAGTCAGACTGTAGTCTGCGGGCGTACTGTGGTAGTGCAGCTCTTCCCGTCCGGTCACGTTTGCTGACCCGGACGCCGTAACCTCCAGGAGTGACAGTTCCTACTGACCTCATTCTCTCCCGTGGCTTGGTGTTTACTACTGGGAGTAGGTGCCCTCGGTACCTATCCATCGTCCAGCGCACGAGATGAGTGCACGGACATCTGAGCAGGCGCCCTGCGCGTTCTCCTGCTACTACAGTGGTGATGGACGTCATGGTTGGCGTCGCTGTTGGATGCGTCCTCCCGCCTGGCATCCACCTTGGCTACAGCCTCGTCCAAGCCTGCATTCTCCACAGCATACGGATCTGCCGGCATTGGTAGATCCCTTAGCTGGACCTCTGGCGAGCATATTTGCTGAGATCCACGGCCGCCGGCAGACGGTGCAACGGCTTTGTGACCTCGTCGTCACTGAGCATGCTTCTGCTACTCGTTTGTCGACGGCTTCTTCAATAACATCTCCTCCATCTTCTCCTCCTTCCTCATCCGATGGTATACCTTCAGCTCCACCTGCTAGCGAGTCCCAGGCTGCCACTATCCTTTCGATCCTCCACTCTGCTGCGACCACGACGCCATCTCGCGATGACATGTCTTCATGCAGTCATTCTAGTTGAGTGACTTTGCGACGTCGGCGTGAGCGCTCTGCATGCCGTGCTTGCACCGGTTTTGATACCTCCTCCACCTCCTCCGCCTCTGTTGCTATACCTGTCAAGGGGGAGTGTAGTCACTGCACATTGCCTGATGTGACCGTAGCGACAAGATCCGCACTCGCGCCGGACCGTGTTGCCTGAACGTCAGCTCAGGCAGATTCAGATGATACGGTGACAACACATGGCGTGGAGTATGACCCCGACATGGCGTTCATGGTGGAGATTTGCCTTTCACCGTCCAGGTTGGATCCAAATCTTCCACATCAACAAGTGACATCAAGAGTAGCACAGGCACGGCGTCCTTGGACGGTGCCACTAGCAGCTTCGACCGCTGGAGGCCCAGGGGTGGCATAGGAGTCTCGTACGGATCGAGATGTATCTACCATACTTTTGGGGGAGAGCGTGCAGCAGACTCACACCAGTCCGGCGAATGTTGGGGTACTTGGGACGTGCATGTCATTGAGGTCGACATCTACGCTTGGGCAGCAGCCGCACATTCTGCAGCAGCAGTTTGCATCAGGAGGAGTGCAGGCCCCGCGTGCCTTGGCAGTGCCACTCGCGACTCCGACTAGTAGCGGCCTGGTGGTGGCACAACACTCTTGTGCGGATAGGGATGCCCTACACAGATCTCCGGGGGCGTTGGCGCACGAGATTCACACCCGTATGACAGTAGTTACAGTGCATCAGCAGAGTCGGCCGGTTGGTCTTTTGGAGGTTGAGGCATTCTTGAGAGCAGTAGTTCTGAGAGACATCGTTGGGACATATGCTGCAGCAGACACAGCAGGCTCCACCGTCTCATCTGTGGTACATGAGGACCAGCTTCAGCGTGAGGAGTCATCCATGTTCCTACAGTCTCCGGGTTCCTGTACCCACGACGGAGCAGCGACATGCATGATGGAGTCAGATGATGATCCTTACTCTATCATCGGGCAGGTGGTAGCGACCAGCGTTCCCAGCGAGACAGTGCGTGAGCGCCAGCTACGCTTGTTGGTCGCCTTGACGGACATTGTTGAGCCGGAGCCCTGCACACCTGTGTCCACTACGGCGGCAATTGAGGATAGTGGTGCAGATCCCTACATGCAGATGGAGTCACCTCGTCAGCTGGAGCTGAGTTCTGCCCCTTCGTGTTCACCTGTTTGTGACCTTGCTGATCACATGGACACTGAGAGTGGCAGTACCTACACGGAGGACATTTCTACATGCGCCACGGACTCTGACGACTCATCCTTCTCCTTCTCTCTTGGCATGCGACCGCTCACTCCTCGTGTGACAGACACAAGTTGTGATGTGGATGCGACACCTACAGCTGCATCCGATGTTCCAGTGTCTCAGCACATTGCGAGCTTGGTTGACCCCCAGGAGGATGCAGCAATACCAGTTCCATCGTCTTCAGTACTCGAGATGCAGGTGGCGCTGTACTCACTAGTTGAGCAGTCTGCATGTCCAGCATCCAGTGAGGCAGAGTTCGTTCTACACGAGGTCAACATGGGCCACCTCGACATGTCCGAGGCAGATTATGCTGATCTTCAGGAGCGTGTAGTCATGCTACAGCGGGAGATGATGGCAGCGCCTGAGCGATTCTTAGAGGAGGGAAGCATCACAGCTACCGGCAGGAGCCTTCTGCCAGCAGCATCTGGCACACCTATACCCGGGGAGGATCTTGTACGAGCTCCGAGTATGACGTCCGTTGGAGACACGTCATAGGAAAGGTGAGCGTGCCTTCGGCTTCTGCCAGCCTAGCTCCTGTCGACCCCATCATCGCTCCTCCTTCTTTTGCTCCCATCACGCACCTTCATCCACCCGACTCACATGCCCCATCGTCATCTTCATCCACGAGTGGTGATCCGATTCGTCGCTCTAGCTCTCTCTTCTGGTAGTACAACCTTGTGTCTCAGGGTGTGCTATCCCGTATCAGAGGCCAGCTCCGCCACTTCATCCACGCACACGTGCTGCTCGCCCATTCACGTTCCTCTGGCGTACACAGATGCATCGCGGCAGTGCAAAGGCAGGAGAGACTGTGAGTTGGGACCCTTGGCAGTCACACAAGGACTGGTATACCCCAAGTGATGCAGGTTCACGTGAGGAGTCATAGCCAGAGACACCACTTCGTCTTCGAGGGAGGGAGTCGACTCGCAGGTGATAGGGGGAACTATCTCTACATGATGGATGCACCACATGACTCATCGCCCAGGATCTGTTCAGCTACGACATTAGTATCTCCATCGAGGACATCGATGCCAGGTTAATCTGCCCATGGGGAGTGTTGTGTGGACCTCGACCTGACGCAACGTCCTAGGAGATGCATGGTGAGGTCCATGCTCTGTAATGAGTATCTCCAGCATCCCGCATGTGGCTCATGCTACGTACCTGCACAGCTGCATGTAGATGATAGCACACTGTTGGTCGAGACCTGGACACTCAGTGCAATGTGCCAGTGTCACGAGGAGACCATGTGATCGTGTGTCTTGGTGTGTGACTATACTGTGTGTGGCATGTGCATGCGAGCTGTTGGTCGAGACCCGGACACGTGGTGCGTTGCACCCATGTTGCGAGGAGATCCTCCCATGATCCTGTGTTTGGATGGTGATGCTATTGTGTTGGATTGCTCGTAGCGGTCGAGACCCAGACCCTGGTACCGCCAGTGTCACGAGGAGACCAGCTTGTCCTCTGACATGTGGATGATGTGCATTACACTGGTTTGTGTGTGTGTGTGTGTGTGTGTGTGTGTGTGTGTGTGTGTGTGTGTGTGTGTGTGTATCACTCCTCTCATGGTCGAGACCCAGCCACTTGGTGGGCTGTGCCAGTGTCCAGGGAGACCCTAGATGGATAGCAAATGTGTGTGTGTGTGTGTGTGTGTGTGTGTGTGTGTGTGTGTGTGTCTGTGAGTTGACTCATGCATGTTATGGCTTGCCATACATTGTTGTTCCATGCCTTTGTTCATTCGTTCTGGCGTGGATGGCTATGTCAGCCAGGGGAAGTGTTGGTTTGTGTGGCTTCTACCCGTCACGACCGACACCGCTAGTTTACCGATATACCCACATCCGGGGTATATGGTAGAGGAGGGCGTGACGACACGACGGGCCTTCGGACTGCACCGAGACTTCTCCAGCACCTACGACAGCGCCGGCGAGACGCGGTGGATGTGTTCTGGTAGCCCTGTGGGCTTGTCGGCAGCTTGGAGAGTTTTCTTGGTGGGTTGATACCCACGCACCCGGTGGACTATACCGGTGCGACGAGGAGACCCGGTGGCTGTACTAGCGCTTCCGATGTTCGGAAAGCTGTGTGTGAAGTCTGGACGTTGATTCTGAGATTTTCTGGCACTGCTCTTATTTTCTCGGTGGTCGAGACCCGGGCACTCGGAGAGCTGTTCCGGTGCCTCAAGTAGACCATCGTTATTGTTATCGCGGTGTTCGCAGTGTGTTCTCCCCGTTGACTCGTTTGGGCTCAGCGGGGGTGACGGGGCCCGGTGCGGCTAGCTGTCGGCGCCCCTAGTTAAGCCCGCTAGGGGCTCATTTGTACTCTCTCCTTGTTCTTTACATTCAGCGTTCTAGACTTAGCCAAATTCTTGCCGTCTTGCATTTTCACTCACACACAGAGCTCATGTTCGTTTTTGCATGGGCGTGCATGCCCTAAAATATTTCCAATTTCACTCACGCTATGTGGGGACCCTCCGTGGCCGCTGATTCACACACGCACTCCACGATAGTAGTCGGCACTTCAATTGCGACAAGCTACCTTTACCAGTCATGCTGGATTCCCCACTTCTTGACGTGCCTCTTCACGATGAGTTGGACTTGTTCCGCATTGCTGAGTCAGCATGACTGAGCCAGCTGGGACGCGCTATTGTCCACAGACGACCCCGATACGCCAAGGTTGTTTTGCATGGTCTCCTCTAATTACTAGAGCGACGGTCAGGTGCACATTCAGGAAGAGAAAGAGCACGTGATTTTCCATCAAGTGTACACAACAAACAACCTCCCTTCCACACCATCTTCAACCCTAGGTATGCAACCCACTGGTCTGAACCTCAGCGGTCCACAAAGTCTGAGGCCGCGTCCCAGAGCTGCCATCCCACGCCGACTCCATCGATCGCGCAGGAGCCATGCTCGACGTAGCTTTTGGCGCCACCTTCTCGGCAAGAAGGGCCAATAGGGTAGCCATTAGTGCTACCTTCAGCTGGGCCACTGCCGCATCCATAGAAGTAGTATACTCCCGTTCTCTTATCACAGAAAACAGTGCCATGCAAGTTGAGTTCTCATCTGACGTGGCCACGGCTGATGCCATGGCAGGTGATGCTATAGTTGGTTCACTAAGCTCGGTGCAATCCTCATACCGTCCGGGGCAAAGCACACCCTGACCCACCATGCGAGTATTGGAGTTATGATCCCATCTACGAATGCATATATGGTGGGGTCCACTGTCATCTTCTCCTTGTGCCTGTTGGCAACCGTCACTACATGGATTCATACACTGGCCTCAATAGTCGTGGCGGTGGTGCCCCCTCTCTTTGTAAAACTGCCATGTTGTCATTCCGAAGAGCAGGCACATCTTCTTCTCTCCCTCCTCCGCTGCATTCCACCTTTCGATCTCTTATATTCTCATTACACATTCTAATTTGAATCGGCATTCATCATGCTTGGCTCTGAGGAAAATGTTTGGGCCCTTTTGGCGGTACTTCGTGAGGCTCATGCATTCCGACGGAAAGTCAAGGAAGAGTTACAACAGGACATTGATGTAAGAATAGAGACATCCATAGCTGTGGCTAACGCTGTTGTGGACCGTTGGTACTCTGTCCTTGCTATGGAGCTCTTGCACTCCGTCCTTGCTATTGTTATTGTTTTTCCTCATACGGGTGCATTTTCTTCCTCTGGCTCCTCTCGTCCGACGGGTGATGCACATGACTCCTCTTTGCCACCTCTCTTGCTCAAGCTCTCCTATCGTAATGACAAAAGGACTTTGAAATTCCAACCCCTCACTAGACCTCCAAGCTTTTCGTCTGTTTGTCGGAGACACGCTTCAGCTCTTGGGCACAGAGAGAGCTCCTGTGGGAGTTCTCCTCCCAAGTTGATCCCTTATCCATGCTTGTTTTAACTCCTAAGCCCTTTGAAGCCGCTCACGCCATGTGCACCCTCATATTGGTTGGACGTGAAGACCTCCTCAATGACATTGGTATGTACAACATTGACATAAATCGCCATGCACCAGCATACCCAATGCAATATTTGTCCTCATTTGTCGCTGCAAAACTATTAGCGGGCACACCCCTTAGAGTGTTGTGACCTTTCAATTCAACCAAATACACATGCATGCGGATGAATCTATTGATGATTATTGGACACTCACTTTGTGGAAACCTGGCCTAGCTTGTGCACGGACTCCAGCAGATGTGGCCTATATTTCTAGCCCTTAAGCATGCCATTGAAGTTACATTGACAGTGATGAAGTGATTTCTAATGACACAACACAAAATTGTTAAATTCATACACCATAGTCTCAACTACCTATGTTAGTAGACACATTAACGGGAATACTACTCAACCCCTTGTAGTACGATATAGGGCATGACAAACAGCATGCACGCTTTGAGGAAGAGTATTTCTGCAAATGAGGAGACACATGATGTAGTTGTGGAAAAGGAGCAAATGAAAATGTAATGCTAATTGGATTGCTTGAATTGAACAAAGCAACATGAAAAACGTGGGCATGTAGCAAACTAGTCCTCTCGGCCTTTGTGAAGTATTGTACAGCCGCCTAAATTCAGATAGTCGTCGTCGTCGTCGTCGTCGTCGTCGTCGTCGTCGTCGTCGTCGTCGTCGTCGTCGTCGTCATTGTCGTTGTCGTCGTAGTCGTCGTCGTCGCCGTCGTCGTCGTCGCCGTCGTCGTCGAATAGGGATGGCCTTGGTTTTGAACCGAATTCAGTTTTTGGGTGAAAAACCAAGAAAACCAAAAACCGAAAACCGAAAACCGAAAACCGAATTTCGGTTTTGCTTCGGTTTTGGTTTGAGCTTAGAGGCAAAATCAGTTTTCAGTTAAAAAAACCGAAAACGAAAACTGCAGAACCAAATTGAAAAAGAAAAAACCCTCCATGCCCTCCCCCTGGGCCCACCCTGCACAATTCCTGCCTATTTTCTTGCTGTTTTCTACATGTGTAGGCTGAAAAGAGAGGAAAGATGACTAAAAACCTGAGAACTGAAAAGCAACCATGTGGTGCAGTTAAAATGCCATAAAGTAATAATTATGCCTTCAAAATGGCGTAACTTTAGTTATTGTATGTTGTTTGAGTGGAGAATTTGTAACCACAGCGGCAGATTTGTATTTTTCCCGCCGCCGCCGCCGTTGCCACGGTTGTCGTCATTGTCGTCGTCGTTAGGGCTGTTAGATCAGATCGGATATCCTATCTGATCTGAACATGAATCCAAAATGCGATCCGAAACCGATCCGATCCGGTGTCGGTTCGGATTCGGATCAGCAATGGTCGGATCTGATCGGATTCGGATGTTTGCCGAGAAAGTTTGGATTGGTTCGGGTACAATCCAAACCGAACCGAACTTGACATGCTCATATGTTCGGATAATGCTTGGTTTGATGATTGGCTTAATGTCTGGATTAATGTTCTGTTTAATGTTCGGATCCGTATCGGATTGCATCCCAAAATGACCGAAATGGGCTCTCATGTCAGCCAAGAAAGTGCACACTCATGAATCTGACTTCCATTTTTTGAGTAGAGGCCACACAATGAACAGAGGCATACAAATCCGAACTTTGATGACACCTATCTGAACATATCCGAAGATATCCGAACTTATCTGAACATATCCGTCATCATTCGAACATAATACTCGTTATCCGAACAACTCCGAACTTTACACATCGGTTCGGATCGGTTTCGGATGTTCTTGGGAAATGATCGGATTGGATCGGATCTAAATCCAAACTTTAAGTTTGGTCTCAGATCAGATTCGGATTCTAAAGATCCGATTCGGATGTATCCGATCCAAATCCGATGTAACAGCTATGGTCGTAGTCGTCGTCGTCGTCGTTGTCGCTTTTTCGTCGTCGTCGTTGTCGTCATCAAGGCTGTTAGACCAGATCGGATTCGAGTGATCCGAATCTGATTTGAAAAAAACCAAATCCAATCTGAATCTGATATGAAAGATGAGATTCAGATCCGATCCGATCGGATCTGAACATCTTTGAAACCGAAACCAAACGGAAGTGTGAACTTTGGTTCAGATCGGTTTTTGGTGTATTAGTTCGGATAAGATCGGATTTATGTAGATGAGATCGGATTCACTTCATATTCAGGCTGATTACACCACATTTAAATCGAATTTCAGATTCATTCTTGGCACCGCAAGCTGCAGCTGCTGCCGTTGCTAAGCGTACGTTCAGCGTGAGAGCATTCAGTGTTGTTATTCGAAGTTGTTTCCGTGGAGAATTTGTAGCCAGGGCGGGAGATTTGTTTTGTTTTTCCCACCGCCCCTGCCGCCTCTGCTGTCGTCGGCACTGTCGACGTGTAGTTGTCATCGTCATTGTTGTCGTTGTCATTGTCGAACCCACTGCCGCTGATTGCTGGTAGCGAGGGTTTGAATCCACGACCTCCCACCCTAACTAAGTACCCAAACTCAACAGTTCCCACGCGTGTACTTGCCCCCGCAATTCTCTTTTGATTTAACCCCCCCCCCCAAAAGAATATTGTTGATCATAACAAACAATGAAACATGCCGCCATTGACCGGCACATCTGCGGGGTACAAAAGTCGCAGTCTCTACGGCACAACACGGTGGAAAGAAAGTGCAACTAAGTGTCAACCTACCTGACGCGACGGTCTAGAAAACGGGTTCCGACACAATGGTTCCCACTGACTGCTTTTGGTATTGCAACCAAGAGGTGATATCACCCTCAGAGCCAAGGTTCCACACTGAGCAGTTCATAGGAATCACTTCCTTGCACTGTGTCCTTAGCACCTGGTCATTTTTGCGCGAACTCCTGGGGCTTAGACCAACCAATGCTTCTTTAGTGTCTGCCTCTCGTAGACAACTCTGTTAGGAGTCTCAAGGTAAGAAGTGTACTCAATGATAGGGAACTAACAGGTCCTTATAGTCCTAGAGCCAGCCTCTAGCCTAGGCGTGCAATGGCTCCTTGGATGAGCCACTTTGGGGGAAATCTGGATTGCATCATCCCCCGTGCCAACATGGCGCTCCCTGTGACCGCCAAGTGGCGCCAGCCACCAAGAAGGACCTTGGATTGTTCTAAGATGTCTCTTAGAACCGTCCTGTCCCCCTTGTGGTCACAAAGAGATAGTCTAGCTCCAGAGAGAACCTCTGGAACGTCTAAGCCACAAGGAGTTGTCCTAGGAAGTGTTTGCTGGCTATACTATCCAGTTTAAACCAAGGGCACTTGCTCCAAAGGAGCAGTGCATGCCTTGTCTATCTGGACCAGATTTAGGGGACATACTCCAAGGGAGCACTACATGCCTAATCCGTCCTGTGCCTGTCCGAATGGAAGTGAAGGACAAGGAGCATATCAGGTCAGCAAACTCTCCCTTGCACCTCTGTCTACCTGTGAGATATCTCCTCTCTCCAGCTGTCTTGGCCTTAGTCTTCGTCCGTTGCATTGACCATACCGATGCCTCGAGTACCTGCATAGTGCAATTCACTGTCACACACCTTTGTCATACAATCTGCGAGAATCTTCCTAGTCTCCACGCATCCCAGGTCCACGATCTCCTTTGCGACCAGGTCGCGTGAGTAGTGGTACCTGATGTCGATGTGCTTGGTTCGCCGATAGATGACATCATTATGTACCATTTTCATGGCACTCTTGTTGTCGATGCAGACCTCTGTTGCTTCTATTCGTGGCACTTTCATCTCGGCAAGCAAACTACGTAGCCACTATGTCTCCTTGCATGTTTCTGACAGAGCGATGTACTCTGCCTCAGCGGTAGAGAGGGAAACACAGTCTTGCTTTCTGCTTGCCTAGGAGACTGCACCACTGTTCTAGAGGCACACAAAGCCCGAGGTGGAATTTCTGTCATCGAATCTTCCTCCCCAGTTGGCGTCTGTGTAGCATACCAGCCGCAGCGGGTCAGATCCTTCTTGGCCTCCAAACTGGAGTTCCATGTGTCGTGTCTTGTATAGATAGCGCATGATGCGCTTGCCTGCTTGCCAGTGCTATGGCCCTGGATTGGCCACAAACCTGCTCACTTGTCCCACTACATAGCAAATGTTAGGGCGTGTTCCTACCATGGCATACATGAGGCTACCAACAGCAGACTGGTAGGGAATATTCTCCATCTCACGCCGTTCTCTTTCCGTGCTGGGGCTCATGGAGGAGCAGAGCTTGAAGTCTGTTGTCATGGGTGTACTGATGGGCTTGCAGTCCTCCATGTTGTAGTGCTTGAGGACCTCCATGATGTACTTGGTCTGGTTCAGCTCGATAGTACCTGCTGCTCAATTGCGGTGGACGGCTATCCCGAGGTTGAATTCGAGCGAACCCATGTCCTTCATCTTGAACCTATTGCTGAGATCTGTCTTCAGCTTGTTCAACAGCTCGAATGATGACAAGTAGATGATCGTGTCATCCACGTACAGTGCAACCAGCATCAAGCCTTGCTCATCCTCCCGTACATAGACACTAGGGTCAGTCTCGTAGTGCGTGAAGGTGAGCTTGGCCATGAAGCCGTCCATCTCCTTGTACCACATCCTTGGGACCTGTATGAGCCCGTAGAGAGCTTTGACCGGTTTGCAAACCTTGCCCTCTGGAGCTTTCACTCCCTCGGGCACTTCCATCAGCACTTCTTTGTCTAACTTCCCGTAGAGGAAAGCCGTCTTGACGTCCATCTGGTGGACCTCCAGATCTTTTGCAGCAGTAATGCCCAACATGGATCTGATGGAGGCAAAGGTGACGACATGTGCAAAGGTCTCCTCGTACTCTGAGCCTATACGCTGGGAGAACCCATTTGCCACAATTCTTGCCTTGTACTTGTCGATATTACCATCTTACTTAAACTTTTTCCGGAGTACCCACTTTGACCCCACCACGTGCGCGTTTGGGGGCTTGTCCACAAAAACCCATGTTCCGTTCTTTTCAATGGATGTGAGTTCGCTATCCACTGCCTCCTTCCACTTGGCCGCATATGGCATGTTCATAGCCTCTGTTATGGTCACAGGCTCTCCTTGAGCCAAGGATGACCAGCTGAGTCCGGTCCATTCCGCACTCTCATCATAGTACTGGGCGGAGGTTTGTTGTGGCGCGTACTACACCGGAGTGTTGCTGGTGGTGCTTCAAGGCTGAGTTGCTTCTATTGCTCCTGCACTGCCTGTGATCCATTGTTTGAGGAAGAGCCACCGGCCTCAGAGTTTGACTCAGAGGCCTCGGACTACTCAGACTTAGTGTCAGAGTCTGTCGCTGTGTCAGCTTGCACAGCCACTCTCCCTGCAGCACCATCCTTCATTGGCACCATCTACCAGTTCTCAGGTACCTGATCACCTGACTCGAGCAACACAACCCACTCTCCTGATTTGGGAGCATGGACAGGATTCAACAACTCTCCCTTGCCGAGCGTCCTTTCTTCAAACTCGACATCTCGGCTCCTGATGAGCTTTCCAGCCGCTTGGTCCCACCGTCCGTACGCCTGGTGTGCAGTGTCATATCCGACCATTACACACTTACGAGCGCGTGTATCCAGCTTGTCACTTCCTTCTCCTGCTTGGACCTTTGCCCAGGCACCTTAACCAAAGACTCTCAAGTGTGAGGCATCTGGCTTCTTCCTTGACCAAGCCTCCTGTGGCGTCCTGAGCCGCTTCTCTTGCTGCTTCCTACCATGCCTTCCAAGCGCGGCTGCCGGAGTGAGATTTACAAGGCAACAAGAAGTTCTTGCAGCTTGAGCCCAGAAGCAAGGTGGGAGTTTGGCGTCGAAGAGCATGCTTTGTGTCATGCCGAGGATAGTCTGGTTCATCCGCTCGGCAACGCCATTACTCTGGAGGGTGTAAGGCGTGGTGGTTTGGTTGTTGATGCCGTGTTGGATCAACCAGCCTTTGCACGCCTCATACTCACCACCGTTGTCTGTGTGTAGTACCTTGACCTTCTTGCTTGTGTGCCACTCTACCATGGCAATTAACTCTTGCAGCTTCTCCTTGACCTCTCTCTTTGTCTTGAGGAAGTAGATCCACATCTTGCGGCTGTGATCATCAATGAAAGTCAGGAAGTACTTGCTGCCACCGTTTGAGGGGGTGCGGAATGTTCGCACACATGAGAGTGAATAAGGTCCAAGATTGCTGCTGCACGTTGCCCATTACGCTTAAAGGGCTTTCTCTTTTCCTTGCATGGGAGGCATGGCTCACACAACTTCTTGCACTTTCCCTCATCCTTGGCCTTGCATCCCTCCATCCCATGAACCACTTCGTGCTGCTGCATAGCTTGCAGTGTGCTATCGGCCACATGGCCAAACCGCCTGTGCCACAGCTCAGCATCTGTGTCGGTGGAGTTGGCCGCCATGGTGACGGCCTGTGTTGCAACATCAGGCTTTGGAGACTTGGGCTCTTCAACCGCTGCATATCCCTCATTTGTACTCTCAAGGGGCTTGGTCTGCAGCACGTAGAGCCCATCAACTCTTGGGACCCGTGCGACAAGACTCTCCTTGGGATAAGAGATCTTGATGTCGTTGTTCTTGACAATCACAGCCTCCTCCTCCGTGAAGACGACCCTCATGTCGTGGTCCGTGATTTTGGAAACTGACAAGAGGTTTGCCGCAAAAGACGACATGTAGACGACGTTCTCCAGCTTCAAGTCTTTTCCAGCACCGTTCACGTTGATGCTGATCAATTTATCTCGCTCGCCTTGCACATGGACAAGGCTGCCGTTAGCATACCTGAAGCAACGTTCAGTGTCCCCAATGGAGATGAACCCATCCTTCTCCCTTGAAGAGTGGTGGTTCGTGGTAGAGTTGAGCCCGTAGGCTCCATGCTTGAGTAGTGCCGCTCCCTTGGTTGCCGACACGCTCTCAATCATCATGTTTGTCAACTCCTTCTTGTCCTTTCTTTTGCCCTTGTTTCTACCACCATGATATCCGTCTTCCTCCTTGGGAGCCCTGCACTCCCGCGCCCAATGCCCAGGCTTGCCACAATTATGGCACTTCCCAGGACGCTTTGAACCCTTTCCACCGCCAGCATTGCCTCTTCTTCCACCACCACCGCTTCCGCTATTCCTTTGACCAGAAGAGGAGTTGTTGCCACGACCACCATAGTGTGCAGCATAGGCTGAATTGTTAGCCTCACTACCGCTGTGACGTATGGCCTCGTTGTGCACGTACTCGGAAACTGCCTCATACGTCAAATCCTCTTCCTTCCAACTGCCAACGACGGTGATCAGAGGACCCCAACTTTCAGGTAATGCCATGAGGAGGATCATGGCCTGTATGTTGGTGTCGATTTCCCAGTTCATTTGGGTCACTTGCTTCAGCAGTCCTTCAAACTGCAATAGGAAGTCCGGAATCGACTCTCTCTCTCTCTCTCTCTCTCTCTCACCCTCATTAACATAAGCTTTTGAAGGATGAAGAGGCGATTTGCGAGAGCTGTTGATTGGTGTACACGTGCAAGCTTCTCATAAGCCTTTGATGCATGTGTGATACCTTGGAGGTAGACATGTTGTGAATCATACATTGATGTCACAAGAATTGCAAGCGCCATATCATGTTTGACACTCCACGCTTCATATCCAGCATCTATTCTTGGAGGCTCAACCTCTTCTCCAAGGAACATCTTCAAGTAGCCACGCACCCTCATGACAATCTCAAATTACCATTTCCACAAGGGAAAACCTATACCTGTGAACTTTGACATCCCACCGTTGACCTGCTCAAGAGTGAGCGTCGCGGGTGTCGTCATACTGCTTCTCTGCTTCTCTGCTTTTCTACTTCGTTGAGGCCGATGTAGGCTCATGTAGGCTTTTGTCCGCTACCGGTTGAGACGGTGCAGATCCGTTGCTTACCCGTTAGCCGTTGATAACCTGCAAACATAGAAGAACGTACACTAGCGAACCCAGGGTTGTTCCTCCAAGAGCAAAACTTATCCTGGTTAGGGCCCAAGGGTCGTACCTCCAAGGGCAGAGCTTATCCTTGGTCCTTGTTCGCTAAGTGCCAGCACCCGCCGTTGCAGCTGATGGAGCAAATGAAGCAGATGGAGCTGATGGAGTTGATGGAGTTGATTCAGGCTGCAAGACATTGAGGGCGAGAGAGTGCGCAGAAGCGTGCCTTACAACTAGTCAGTGTAGGCCCATAAACCTTTGTCAACCTGCCTGAGGCGACGGTCTAGAAAATGGGTTCTGACACAATGGTTCCCACCGACCGCTCTTGGTATTGCAACCAGGAGGTGATATCACCCTCAGAGTTAAGGTTCCACATTGAGCAGTTCAAAAGAATGACTTCCTTGCACTGTGTCCTTAGCACCTTGTCACTTTTGCGCGAGGAGCGAACTCCTGGGGCTTAGACCAACCAATGCTTCTTTAGTGTCTGCCTCTGGTGGAAAACTGTGTTAGGAGTCTCAAAGGTAAGAAGTGTACTCAATGAGATGCAACTGACAGGTTCTTATAGTCCTAGAGCCAGCCTCTAGCCTAGGTGCACAGTGGCTCCTTGGATTAGCCACTTTGGGGGCAATCTGGAATGCATCACCCCCCCTGCTTACATTGCGTTCCCTATGACCGCCAAGTGGTGCCAGCCACCAGGAAGGACCTTGGAATGTTCTAAGATGTCTCTTAGAACCTTCCTATCCCCCTTTTGGTCACAAAAAAATTAGTCATTCCACAAGGATCTGACCCGATGATCCCTTACTTTTGAGACAACCTCTGGAATGTCTAAGCCACAAGGAGTTAACCTCTATAGTGTTTGCTGGATACACCCTCCAGTTTAGACCAAGGGGACTTGCTCCAACGGAGCAGTGCATGCCTTGTCTATTTGGAGCAGACTTAGGGGACTTACTCCAAGGGAGCAGTGCATGCCTAGTCCGTCCTGTGCCTGTCCAAATGTCAGCGATGGATAAGGAGCATATCTGGTCAACACTAAGTACCGGCAATGACCGGTTCACAGGCGCAAAGATCAGAAAAAGAAAGGGCACTCGGCAACCTCAGTGCATGCGCTAACGGGAGAACAATCTCCTTAGGGCGAGGATCTGCAGCCGCACAGTGAACCACCCTGTGGAACTGGATCGTAGCACACTGACTGTGGATGCCCGCGTTGGAGACCTGCTGGGCGAGGGCAGAGACGGCCCGCTGGGCCCAACGCTCGAAGACCTCCTCTGAGCAGCACCACGGCCCTTGCGCAAGGCAGACCCTGGCGAGGTGGGCCAGAAAAGACCAGAAGTAGACCCCCCAATTTTTCGGCTAAATCTGCATTCGTTGTTCCTACACCATCGCGTAACTTCAGTTATTCTAAGCTCTTCGAGCGGAGAATTTGCAACCAAGGCGGCAGTCTTGTGTTTTTCTCACTGCCGCAGCCGCCACCACCGCTGCCACCATAGTCGTCAGCACCAGAGCACTTGCCCTTGTGAACTGTGATGTTGTTTCCAGCCCATGATTAAATCCATAGTCCAGGCTTTGCAGGGCCAAAGGTATTGTGAACGACAGGGACACCGGGTGTCCCCAGGATCACAAAACGTATTGAGGCAGAAAACATATTTCTTGGGCGGACGTTGTTTTTAACCACAAGTAAACAGGGTGAACTGTCATGTCCCGTCATACCCTAGATCAGAATCGGCCTTTTCTGTTCCGGTTTGGGTTCTTCTCCAGGACCAGAATTTCGGTTCTGGGAGGGATGTGGAGGTGGAGTGGGGGAGAGAGAAAGAGGGAGAGGAAAGATGGGGACGGAGACATACAAGGAAGAAGGAGAGGGGGAGAGAGAGACTTGAAAGGGGGAGGAGGAGAAGGAAAGGGAGAGTCTGTGTAACATCCAGTTACTTTCAAGACCTGATTGTCACCAAGCTCACAATACACACTAAAGGCTGTCGTAAGGCCGCATCATTCCATTGTCGGGGTCTTGTGTGTATTGGAGTGAAACCTGACAAGATGGCCTTAACCAAAGCGTGCAACTTGAGTGTTCATTTTGTCTTGGAGTGGGGGAATCACCTCTAATTTACTTACAGTGTGTCATCGTCCATGCAATTGACCTAGTTTGTACATGACACCTTTGTGAGATGTTTTGCGTCAGAAGACGTGTGCTTTCCATGTCTGACTACCATGTGGTGTGGTGTGGGTCTCATCATGTAACAAACGTTTGTATGGCCTGTCTGGCAGCATTCCTGCATCCATCGATTCATTGCTAAATCTTCAAGACTTGTGAGTGAATGACATTTGCACAAAGCAGCGACGTGCTGGATGACAAGGCTATGAAAATGGACGTAAAGATGTGACGAAAACACCGTGGAAGAGAGTTGTCAAGTCCTATTCTGGGCAGGTTGCTTTCTGTAGATTGCTCCTCTGCAGGTGTAAAATTGCACACGCAACATCCTATTAACGTTTGGTGCTTTGATGAAACTCACATACGGGTGAGTGACAAATGCAGGCATTGTCACAAGCAAGTATCAGATTGACAAGAACTGTACCAAAGCAGAAAAAAAGTGCAAAGAATATCCTCCTCCTCCTATTTCTCCATCAGATGCATCAGCCTCGTGTGCTTTTCCCTCAAGCTCCATCAAAGACAGACAGAGAGAGAGAGAGAGAGAGAGAGAGAGAGAGAGAGAGAGAGAGAGAGAGAGAGAGAGAGAGAGAGAGAGAGAGAGAGAGAGAGAGACAGAGACAGGGGTAGGGGATGGAGGGAGGTGGAGGGTGTTGGCCTGAGGGTGAGTGTGCACCTTGGAGGGTCCCTAGCAGTGCCAGGTTCTCACCACCAACCATATTTGGAGAGAATGAAACTGTGGAGGCAACTGGTTCCAAGGATGGCAGATAACTGGTCAGAGATTGAGGCAGCAGTTTTGGCCTGAATTGACTGGGAATGTACACCTAATCAAGGCTCACAAGCAGTGGAATTTTATAGCTACTGATCTAAGCTTTCCAGAACACCAAAGCATGCCAGATTTGAAGCTTCCTAGCAGATTCTATGGATTCTAGAGTGTCTATTGGTAGGCTATCCCTTTTCCCACCTAGGAAGGCATCCCTTCCCTCCTCTAGAAGCTTCTGCCCCTTCCTAGATCCCTCAGCCTGCTTCTAGTAGGAGGGAAGGTGTCCAGAAGACCAAGACACCTCTAGATGCCTTGTAGGACAAGTCACCCCTTCTAGAAGGTGTGCCCCCTTCATGGACCCTCACGTGGCTTTCTAGAAACTTAAAGAGGAACTCTGGAGGTTGAGCTAGCTTCCTGGCATCTATTTTCCACCTCCCTTGAGGCAGGGCAGAATTTCATCTTGTGGGACTTGAACCCGGGCCCCTGCCTCTAGAGGTGGACAACATTAACCACTAAGCCACCTTGGCTTGTCTTTTTGGTGTTCCTTTTTGGAGTCACTCCTGCCATGGTGAGGAGCATTACTCCAACAATCTCCCCCTTGCGCATCACCCATGGCAGTTGTCCATGCTTAATCTGCAACTCAGGAGCCTTTCTCCTCATGCGAGGCGAGCTTACACTATATTGCTCCCTCCCACTCAGCCCCATCCTTCTTGTGCAGTGCCACGTTCACGCTCCTCTTGCGTGAAGAAGACTTGTGCGAACCCTGTCCAGATGCCCTTGTCGCCATCATACCTTTTTGTCCTTCTTCGCACACGGTTGCTTGTGCGGGGCTCTTGAGGCAATTGTTGTTGTTGCTGTCCCCTTTCGACGCCATCCTCTCCAAGCACCTGCTCCCCCTCTCTTGGAGACCTTGGAGACATCGGTCGACTCCCCGCCTCCACGTCCATCTTCGGTGCTTTGGATTCTTCATCCGAACTGGCCGGAACAAATTCTGCCGGTCGCCCATAGCTCGGGCGATCCTCTCCGGCTGGTGCTGCTGCGAGGACGTCACCTTCATTCACGTCCTCCGGCGTCTCCCCCTCAAGGAGTGGCATCCACTCCTCCCTCTTGGAGAGACCTGCCTCCTTGTCTGTCCAACGGCTTTTCTCGTCGAACGTGACGTCACGACTCCGCACAATCTGCTGCCTCCTTGGGTCAAAGAGCCGGTACGCCTTGCTTCCGCTCTCATATCCAAGGAAAAGACACCGGCGGGTACGCGGGTCCAGCTTGCTCCGTCCTTCACGTGCCAGTACCATTGCATGTGCAACACAACCAAACGTGCGGAGGTGACCCACTGTCGGCTTCCTCCCGCTCCACACCTGTAGTGGCGTCTTCCACGCCTTGCTCTCCTTGTCCTTCAGCGGCTTGGTCGGCATGAGATTCATGATGTACGCTGCAGTCCTTGCCGCCTCCGCCCAATACCGTTGTGTAAGGCCGGCGTCGCTCAACATGGATCGCACCATGTGAAGGATTATGCGATTCGCTGTCTCTGCGACGCCATTTTGTTGTGGGGAGTGTGGAGTTGTTTTTTGCCACTCAATCCCCTTGCTCTTCATCCACCCAAGGCACCCCGCATATTCACCGCCATTGTCACTCCGGAACGCCTTCAGCTTCAACTCTGTTTGCCGCTCCACATCTGCCACAAACTCCTGCATGCACGCAAGGACCTCGCTCTTCCGCTTCATTGGGTAGAGGTAGAGTTTCCGGCTGTGGTCATCGATGAAGGTGAGGAAGTAGCGAGCTCCGCAGATGGAGCTCTCAAGCGGTCCACACACATCTGTGTGTAGCACGGCCAGTTTTGATGATGCACGCGTCCCCTTGGCGACAAACGGCTGCCGAGTTGATTTGCCAATGATGCATGGCTCACACACAGTCTCCTTGGTTCCATCAAGGCCGCTGATTTGGAGACCCCGCACCACTTCTCTCTTAGCCATCTCCTTCACTGTCGATGGAGAAATGTGGCAGAGTCGGCGGTGCCATAGGTCTTGGTCTCCTCCATCCTTCGTTGCAAGATTGGCCGCGTTGGACCCCACCCGGCTGCGGAGGATCTTCACGCGTAGCAGGTACAAGTCCTTCTCCCTCTTGGCACACGCAATCATCTCACCTTTGCCCTCTTTGCGGATGATGGCCTCCTTCTTGGTGAAGAGCACCTCAAGTCCCTTGTCAGTAAGGCGGCTTACGGAGAGCAAGTTTGCCCCAAAGTTGGGCATATGCAATACATCGTAGATTGTGCTCGTGACAGGTTTGCCATCCACAATTGACTCAATGTGGACGTTACCCTCACTGGCGGCCACCTCTGTTTTTCCCTTGGCCACCGTCATGCGTCTCTCCGAGGCGCCGTAGGTTACAAATGCCGCCCTGTTGCATTGCGTGTGGCGGCCTGATTCGGAGTCGATGACGGCAACTCCCGGATCCTTCAAGTTGGTGGAGTTGTACGCCATAAGGGC
Source organism: Penium margaritaceum (assembly GCA_023375785.1). NCBI lineage: Eukaryota > Viridiplantae > Streptophyta > Zygnematophyceae > Desmidiales > Peniaceae > Penium > Penium margaritaceum. The sequence goes on from SZWC01010936.1 coordinate 57,180, forward strand.
GTGCTCATCTTTCTTCCCGCCCCATTGTGACCGATCTGTTTTCTTCTTGAGATAGTTGCGCGCGTAGTGGCCCTTCTTGCCGCAGTTGAAGCACTCCCCCTTCTTGTCACCCTTCTTGGTGCCCTGTTTGGCACCTTTCCACTTGTCGCCTCGGCCTCCACTTTGAGGATGAACCGTGTAAGCTGAACTTGATGCCGCTGCACTCTCTCGAATGCCACGTCGCATCCACTCATTGCGCACGTACTCAGCAACCTTCGGGTACTTCAGCTCGTCGGAAGGCCAACCACCNAGTTGCGCGCGTAGTGGCCCTTCTTGCCGCAGTTGAAGCACTCCCCCTTCTTGTCACCCTTCTTGGTGCCCTGTTTGGCACCTTTCCACTTGTCGCCTCGGCCTCCACTTTGAGGATGAACCGTGTAAGCTGAACTTGATGCCGCTGCACTCTCTCGAATGCCACGTCGCATCCACTCATTGCGCACGTACTCAGCAACCTTCGGGTACTTCAGCTCGTCGGAAGGCCAACCACCAAGGACTGTGATCATGGGACTCCAACTGTCTGGTAAGGCCAGAAGGAGGATCATAGCTTGTAACTGAGAGTCGACCTCCCAACGCGTGGCCACGCACTCCGCTGCGAGCGACTCAATCTGCTGCATGATCTCCATGATGTTGTCGCCTTTATTGGCTTGGAGGGTGACGAGCCGTTTGAAGATGAAGAGCTGATTGGCAAGGTTGCTTGACTGGTAGATGGAACAGAGTTTTAACCATGCGTCTGCGGCCATGGTGCATCCTTGGATGTGCCCCAGTTGTGGTGGGCATAACGCGGACACAAGGAGCGCCAACGCCTTTTTGTTGCACTTCTTGTATGCCTCCTTCACCTCAGCCGTTGCACTCTCCGGCGGAGCAGTCTCATCACCTTTTAGGAGCTCAAGCAGTCCCTTGTCGTCGAGGACGACCTCAAACTGCCACCTCCACAAGGCAAAGCCTGTCCCATCAAACTTAAGGACAGTGCGGCTGCTCTCTTGCTCACTGGTTGCCATGTCTTGCTGTTGGATGCGTGAAATCAAGCTGGCTTTGAACCCCTTAGAGGCGTGGGCCCATAACCCTTTATTGGCTTGAGGGTGAGTGTGCACCCTGGAGGGTCCCTAGCAGTGGCTGGTTCACACCACCAACTGTATTTGGAGAGAGTGAAACTGTGGAGGCAACTGGTTCCAAGGATGGCAGAAAACTGGTCAGAGATTGAGGCAACAGTTTTGGCCTAAATTGACTGGGAATGTACACCTGATCAAGGCTCACAAGCAGTGGCATTTTATGGCCACTGATGTAAGATTTCCAGAACACCAAAGCATGCCAGATTTGAAGCTTCCTAGCAGATTCTATGGCTTCTAGAGTGTGTATTGGTAGGCTATCCTTTTTCCCACCTAGGAAGGCATCCCTGCCCTCCTCTAGAAGCTTTTGCCCCTTCCTAGACCCCTCAGCTTGCTTCTAGTAGGAGGGAAGGTGTCCAGAAGACCAACACACCTCTAGATGTCTTGTAAGACAAGTCACCCCTTCTAGAAGGTGTGCCCCCTTCGTGGACCCTCACCTGGCTTTCTAGAAACTTAAAGAGGAACTCTAGAGTTTGAGCTATCTTCCTGGCATCTATTTTCCACCTCCCTTGAGGCAGGGCATAATTTCATCTTGTGGGACTTGAACCTAGACCCCTGCCTCTAGAGGTGGACAACATTAACCACTAAGCCACCTTGGCTTGTCTTTTTGGTGTTCCTTTTTGGAGTCACTCCTGCCATGGTGAGGAGCATTACTCCAACAGAGGGAGAGCTATTGGGAGAGGGAGAGTGGGGGGGGGGATGGAGAGTAGGGGGGGGGGAGAAGGGGAAGGGGACTGAGAGGGATTTGAAAAGAGGAGGGATGAGAAGGAAAGGGAGAGTCTGTGTAACACCCATTCACTTCCAAGGCCTGATTGTCACCAAGCTCACGATCCACACTAAAGGCTGTCGTAAGGCCGCATCATTCCGTTGTCGGGGTCTTGTGTGTATTGGAGTGAAACCTGACAAGATGGCCTTAACCAAAGCGTGCAACTTGAGTGTTCATTTTCTCTTGGAGTGGGGGAATCACCTCTAATGCACACACCATGTTTCATCGTCCATGCAGTTGAGCTGGTTTGTACATGACACCTTTGTGAGATGTTTTGCGTCAGAAGACGTGTGCTTTGCATGTCTGACTACCATGTGGTGTGGTGTGGGTCTCATCATGTCTCCACTGTTGCGTGAAACACAGAGATTTGAGTGGCAGCCAACTGTCTGGCAGCATTCCTGCATCCATCAGTTCACTGCTGAATCTCCGAACCTTGTGAGTGACTGACACTTGCACAAAGCAGCGACTTGCTGGAAGGCAAGGCTATGAAAATGGACGTAAAAAAGCAATGAGGACAGCGTTGAACATAGTGTGCAAGTCCTATCCAAGGCAGGTCGCTATCTGTAGATCGCTCCAATGCATGAGGATGGAAAATTGCCGGCTCACAGGCAACATCCCATTGATGATTGGTGCTTTGACGAAACTCACATGCGTGTGAGTGACAAATGCAGGCATTGCAGCAAGCATGTTACAGATTGACAAAAACTGTACCAAAGCAGACAAAAAGCGCATAGAATATCATCCATCTCCTGTTTCTCCATCAGATGCATCAGCCTTGTGTGCTTTGCCCTCAAGCTCAATTGAAGAGAGTGAGGGAGAGAGAGAGAGAGAGAGAGAGAGAGAGAGAGAGAGAGAGAGAGAGAGAGAGAGAGAGAGAGAGAGAGAGAGAGAGAGAGAGAGAGAGAGAGGAGGGGGGGTGAGGGAGGGAGGGAGGGAGGTAGAGGTAGAGAGAGGGAGAGGGAAAGAGGGAGATGAAAGATGATGGGGAGACATACAAGGGAGAAGGAGAGGGGGAGAGAGATTTGAAAGGGGGAGGGAGGAGAAGGAAAGGGAGAGTTTGTGTAGTTTCCAGTCACTTTCAAGGCCTGATTGTCACCAAGCTCCCCATACACACTAAAGGCTTTCATAAGGCCGAATCATTCCGTTGTCGGGGTCTTGTCTGCATTGGAGTGAAATGTGACAAGATGGCCGCAACCAACGCGTGCAACTTGAGTGTTCATTTTCTCTTGGAGTGGGGGAATCACCTCTAATGCACACACCATGTTTCATTGTGCATGCAGTTGACCTAGTTTGTACATGACACCTTTGTGAGATGTTTTGCTTCAGAAGACGTGTGCTTTGTTTTTCTGACTTCCATGTGGTGTGGTGTGGGTCTCATTGTTGCGTGGAACACAGAGTTTTGAGTCCCAACCGACTGAACGGTAGCATTCCTGCATCCATCGGTGCACTGTTAAATCTCCCAGAATTGTGAGTGACTTGCACAAAGCATCGTCTTGCTGAACGACAAGGCTACGCATCGTCTTCATTGTCATCGTCGTTGTCATCATTGTAGTCCGCTGCCGGTGATTGCTGGCAGTGCGGGTTAAACCAGCAACCTCCCGTCCTAACCACCCAAGCACTTGTACTTGACAGTTTTGGCGGTTGTACTTTTTGCCCAGTTTTTTTATGCTAAACATGCATTCGTTCTACCTTTAACATTGCGTAACTGTAACATCGTCGGGATCGTCGTTGTCGCCGTCGTCACTGTCATTGTCGTTGTCATTGTTGTCGTCGTCGTGTTGAATAGGGATGGCATCGGTTTTGCCGGAAAGCTCATTGCCGGCCGGCTGGACAGCCGGCGGCCGGCCAAGTGACCGGCCGGCCACCAGCTTGCCAGCCGACAGCCGCCGATCACGGCCTCTCAACCTTCCCAACCCTCTCCACCCCGTGGGACCATGCTCCATAACAGTTGCTCCAAAGCCTGGTTTGTGCACTCTGTCTGCCCATCGCTTTGTGGGTGGTATGATGTCGTCAGCTGCACCCTCGTGCCCAGCTTTCCCATGAAATCTCTCCAGAATTGTGAAGTGAAGCGTGGATCGCGACTGCGGCACTCCATGCAACTTGATGACATGACAGAGGAGTTGAGCTCTCCTGGCAGCTGTGATGCTCTCAGGACATGCAATGAAACATGCCATCTTGGAGAAGCAGTTCACTACCACCAACACCGTGTTATTGTCTTGTTGTGTCACAGGCAAACCGCCGATGAAGTCAAGCAAGATGCCTGTCCATGGCCTCTCAAGTAAACGCAATGGTTAGAACTCCCCAGGTGGCTTGGTCCTCCGTGCCTTGCTACGTTGGCACACATCACAACTGCTCACAAACCTTTTGTAGTCAATGGCCATTGACGACCACCAGTCTTGGCATGCCAAGGCTTTGAGCGTCTTGTCGAAGCCAAAGTGACCCAAGTAGTGGGTATCATACGGCTTCTCCAATAACTGTTTCAATGGCGCATAGTCTGATACGACAATGCTCTGCTCTTGCCCCCTTGGCCAGTACACTCCATCCAAGTGGCATCTTTCACTGCCCCACTCGTGAACTCAACGTCCACGCCATAACTGTGCATGCATAGGCTATGCATGACTGGAGATCTCATTAGCACTGAGATGACGTTGAGGCTCGAGTCCGGCTTCCTTGACAGAGGATCTGCCAGGTTCACCTTCTCTGGCTTTTACTAGATCTAGTAGTCAAAACTTCCTTCCAAGAATTCTATCCAACGAGTCTGCCGGCGATTGAGGTTCGGCTGCGTCATCAGGTAATTCAGGGCGTAATGATCCGTGGATACCACACATCGCCGCAAATCAAAGTAGCACCTCCAGTGCTTGAATGCGTGGATCACCGCCAGCATCTCCTTCTCATGGATTGCGTAGTTCAGCTTCACACTTTGTAAGCTGTGTGATGCATACACAATCAACTGCAGCCCATTGCAGTGATCCTACACCAGCACCGCCCCAATGGCATAGTCGCTTGTATCCGTCGCTATGACATACTCCTTGGATGAATCCTGATGCACCAGGACCAGAGTTGGAAGGCCACATCATTCCGTTGTTGGGGTGTATTGTGTGTTGGAGTGAGACTTGACGAGATGGCCTTAACCAAAGCGTGCAACTTGAGTGTTCATTTTCTCTTGGAGTGGGGGAATCACCTCCAATGCACACACCATGTTTCATCCTCCCTGCAGTTGACCTAGTTTGTACATGACACATTTATGAGTTGTTTTTCTTTAGAAGACGTGTGCTTTCTTTGTCTGACTACCATGTGGTGTGATGTGGGTCTCACCATGTCTCCACTGTTGCATGAAACACAGACATTTGTTTGGCGACCAACTGTCTGGCAGCATTCCTGCATCCATCGGTTCACTGCTGAATCTCCAATCCTTGTGAGTGACTTACATTTTCACAAAGCAGCGACTTGCTGGACGACAAGGCTATGAAAAGTGACGTAAAGTTGTGACAAAAACACCGTGGAAAAGAGTTGGCAAGTCCTATTCTGGGCAGGTTGCTTTCTGTAGATTGCGTATTGAATAAGGATGTTGAGAAAACACCACTTTGCACTCGATACACACTTTGATACACTTTGAGTACACGGTCATACCATTTGGACTGAGAAACACCCCTACAACATTCATGGTGGAATTGAAAAACAATTTTTTTCCGTACCTTGACGACTTTGTCATTGTGTATCTTGAGGACATCCTAGTGAACAGCCACACCCTTGAGGAGCACAATGAACATCTTCAAAAGGATCTCAAGATTCTACAAAGAAATCATATGGTAAACCCTCCAAATACAACTTTGGTCCCCATTCAATCAAGTTTTTGTGCCACATCATCGGTGGCGGATGGATCACTATGGGCCCGATGAATGTAGAGGCAATCGTTGATTGATCGACGCCGACCAATTTTCCAGGTTTCCAAGTGTTTTTAGGCCTCTTCCATTATTACCAATGGTGTTGAAGGACTATTCTCAAGTGTCACTGCCTCTCTTTGATATCACTTTTGAAACCACCGAGTGGAATTTGGGGGGTAGCAAACAAGAAGCATTTAACTCTTTGAGAAATTCTCTGACCTCGGCGCTGTTTATTCTCTCATGTATATGAATTTCCTTTTTCCTACGTCCATTAGTCCGTAGGACATGATACACACAAAGAGTGGAGGCAACACACAGTGATTTCACGCACCACCTTCTCCACATGTGGTCGCACCCCTCCTAGCAGGATTGCGCCAGCTCTACCTGGCAGCCACATGGTTGGCTCTTGTCTGGCTTCCACACACCTAGAACTATTTTTGTTTGATGCTTGAACCATGCCTTGCCTAGTTTTTTCCAACTGGAAAACCGTATGAAACTAGTGATTGACATAGTTTAGGCCCTAAACTCAAAAGGAGCCTGTTTCTGCGCTGGCAGGGCCTTGAGTGGCAGTTCGCCCTCAACGAAAGATGAGGGCCGGCGAGCTCCGCTCGTCAGCCAATGGGTGAGCTTGTTTAGTGAGACTTACCCTGTAGCGCTGTTACCTATCTTAGTGCGGAAGCATGGCGACTGCCATGGCCGCGAAGGTATTGTTTTTTGGTTTACTTCAAACAAACGTGGTCAGATTTTCACACAGTGGCTACAAGGTCTCAAGGAGTTATGGGTTTCTTAAATTCATGAATGTTCAGGAGACTGTGTCAAACGTGCATGCTAACGGCCAAAGTCAAGTGATTAGGGCATGTTTTCTTGGCTTTTTTCCCTCTTTGAGAGCTTCGTGAGAGCATGAATTGAGGCCGCTTATTTTCAGAACTTGTTTTGGGAGGAATTTCTAAACAAAGGCTACAATGGGAAACCTACTTATGAAACAGGGTTGAGCCCAAGGGTAAATAACTTTTATTCGAGTTTAGCCGGTAGTAGGGTAAGCTAGAGTGATCAGAGGCCTTCCAAGCAAATCCGATTGCTATACTATGTACAGCATTTGAACCTACTAAAATAGGGACTCGTGATTTGGGTGTAGATTCCACTTCAAAACCTCCCTTTCTAGCACCTGCCACAGTGGTAACTGCTACTCTACTTGTTGTCTCAATACTCTTGCATTTGGGAGCACACTAGTTCAGAATCCTTGTCACCTGTGACTCATCGCCATCATCTTCCTTATCATTTTTCTCATTGCTATTATTGTTTCCCTCTTCCACCATCTGTTCAAACTCCTCATCCTTATCCTCCTCGTCCTAAGTGTTGTTTCCTCCCGCAGTCCCTACCCCCTCCCTCACCTTTGGCACCTCAGAATCTTCATCGTCTACTTCATCTACAATGAGGAGGTCCCATGAAAAGTTGTAGTCATCCTTGCCCTCGACATCCCCATCTATTTCATCTCAACTGTCCCCTACTTCCTCATCAACTGCTTTCTTGATCTCTTTTGTCAGCAACCTTACTTTCTTCTTCCCGTACATACTCGTCTGTCAGACATTTGTGGGGACCAGAATCTCCACAATTGAAACCATCAGACGGTTGCACCGTGTGGTTTGGATGAGTTTTTGCTTTCAGAAGGCCCGCTCATTGTCAGAGCTTCCACATAGCTTTGCCAAAAGCCACATTGCAAATGCCCTCAGAGTTGTAGCAAGCATACCACTTGTACGTAGGCAGCTCATTGACTATCACCAGTTGCACTGCTTCCTTTGCCTGCAACACCTCTTTGACCTTGGACGATTGTTCTTCCACCGCGATCTTGCCATTGTCAAAAACATCCAACTCCCCATTGATGGTGTCTTGCTAACGCTGATCCTAGAGAATTACTGTAATGAACGTATTCCACGCCTCCATCATTTTCTCGTTGCTATGAAACGCTTGGCCAAAATGATGCGGGTGGCAATGACAAGATGCGGCATGGATGTAGGACATTTGGCTGGTCCAACGGAAGCTCAGACGCTCAGAAACAAACATCACCCATTCAGGCTTTCATGGAGCACAACAATTGTCCCAACATGAAGTAAAAGAGTTCACAGCCATGGCTGTGTCCAACAGTGTCTCAAACAAAATCCCACCTTCCCCATTGCACTGTTAGTAACACGTCTAGCAAGGACAATTGGAAGCATGAGCTTGGTCATAGCATTAACCTACACCCCAAAGATGCCCATTTTTGCAAGCCTGCAAATTTCATTTGTCTTTTCCTTCCACCCAGCATCCTTGCCAATAGTACCAAAATCACTCCACCTTGGGCTGTGCATAAACTTCACAAGAGTCTCACACAACTTCTGTTGTATTTTTTCTCCTTCGCATGCCGCAGGCGACGCTGGGAGGCATGGAAAAGCTGTCAGAGGGGGGAAAATCCCCTCATTTTACTCTATATGCCTGAGGAGTACTCCAAATCCAGATTGGATTCAAGTTGACAAGCTCTTTGATATGGTGGAAGTTGTTTTACAAAAGTCAGACAAGTAACAAGGAAGATATGGACTTCCAAATTTAGGATGTGTGTGGCGGCTCCTGGAGTCGGCCGTGGTTTGAATTCCAGTGAAAAATCCACCGGAACAAGTAACAAATGTACATCTCGTCTTTTGGCTCCGGAAGACTGTCGAGGCGTCCAGCGGATAAGATTGACCGAAACCAGTAGTGCAGGTTGTAACTTAGGGACTTGGCCAAAATCCTGGCTTGGAGTCTGATGCTCACTAAGCCTGAAGTATTGTTTGTTGTTCAGGGACACAGTCAGAATTCCGATTGCAGGTCTACGGACAGATTTCAAACCACATCAATCCCCATCAGCAAAATAGATGATTAACTAATCAAAACACACCCCAAAGGTGCACGAGGCATTGCCACATTGTGTAGGGACATCTGCGCCTCCGAAAAGAAGTTTTGATGGGTCGGTGATGTATGAGGGTGCCTTAGCAGGTGACATGGTGCACACCGCAGACAGAGCGGGTGGATTGGGGTGCAACGCTTCAGCTGACATAGCGGGAGCTATGATGTTTTGAATTGCACGCGGCTTGGTGCATTGGGAAGCATGTGATTAGCCCTTTAACTTGTAAGTTCATGTCCATGTCCAAAACAAATACAAAACTATGTTGTTTCCTTTGTGAAAGTTTTTGTCTCGCAACTCTGTCTAACTCCTAGAAACACAGCGTGATGTGTCCAGAAAGCTCATGCTTAGACTCAGAATTTGCACCAAAACTAGTCGTGAAGGAGTGAAGCCCAATCAGGCATGTTGGAACTGCCACCAACAGGTTCAAGTTTTTCGACATGGGGTTATGGGCCCACAACCCTGACAGGTCAAAACATCGCTTACGACTCTCGCGACAGATAGGATCGTCGTCGGGGACAACATCACCATCAATCTTTGAGGTCCCAGAGAGGAAGAGTGTGCAAATGGCACAGACGGAGACTCAGCCCATCGAGAAGTATTCAGGTGGCCCTTGCTTTGGGCTATGGAGGTGGGACTTCAAGCTTCACCTTGCGCATAAAGGGAACGAAAGTCCTCGATGAAGCGACAGTGATGGAAGCGCGAATGGAGGCCTTTGCAAAGATGAACTCGGCGGCACTCATCCTACTGATGTCCGGGACGGCTGAGTAGCAGGAGGGCTACTTCCAAGGTGGCAAGCTGGCAGCCGAGGCTTGGTAAAAACTCTGTGCCATTCATCAATCAAATTCGCTAACGACCAAAATCTTTGCAATGATGCGACTCTTGACGATGAGAATCAAGGAGGGAGATGATGTCATCTCTGCCGTGCCATGGATCAAGTCACTCACCTTAAAATGCGACGATGTGTGGTGGAAGATCGATACGTAGCTGTAGGTAATGGCCCTTCTCATGGTTCTTCTTGACTGTTGGAGCCCTCTCATCACCGTTTTTGGAGGATGGTCAGAGGTCAAGCTCACCTATGGCGTTATCTCAGAGTACATCCACAAAGAGGTGCAGCAAAAGAGTTGTGGGGATTCCTCATCTTCCTCATCGACCCTGGTCACGTCAATGCGTGGTGGCGGAAGCGACGGCAAGGGTGGTGGTGGTCACGGCGACGGCAAGAAGGGGGCCAAGAAGGGTGCATGCCGTAACTGCGGCAAAGAGGGCCACTGGGCCAGTGAGTGCACCAAGGAGGAAAAAGCTGGCAACAACAATGCGAAAGGCAAGAAGGCACGTCTCAACAACACTCAATATCACTACCTCAAGAAGGCTAAACGGTGATGCTATGACCCCGGAGTAGAGGAGCACACCCACATCGAGAAGGTTGGGTTTATCAAGTATACCAAGTCCAACAAGTCCATGGTGGTCGCAAAGGACAAGGTCACACCGGTGGCTGGCCAGGGAGACATGGACGTGTGGTTGGAGGAAAGCGGGTGCAGTACGTCATCAAGAACCTACGACACGTACCTGGCTTGGCTGACATTCTAAGTGTCAGCTGCTTGACGCACAAGGGGTGCGAGGTGCTCTTCTGGAGAAAGGGGGCAGTCGTACGGAAGGACGGTGGCGACGAGCCGCGGGGATCACCAAGGCGATCTCCGCGGTAAAAGATTCATCAGATTTCTAGGAACGCGCTATCAACCTGGCTAAAGGAGAGGGAGCTGATTTGGAGCTCAGGCACTGATGACTAGGGGATTCCTCACCTGTAGTTGTGAAGAAGATGCTTATGTACGAGCTGGTACACGGCTTCTTCATCAACAGTGCGGAAGAAACACACATAGAGAAATGGACATAAAGCAAGAGCCTTGCATCTTGGGTAAGGCGCGGCGAAAACCGTTCAACGAGAAAGTGAATCGCGCCTCTGACTTGCTGAAGGTTGTACACAGTGACGTGTGTGGACTATTCAAGACGGCGTCAAAGTGCAACATACATTACTTTGTCACCTTCATTGATGACTACAGCAAGCAAATCAACGTGTAATTCATGAAGCGGAATGGCGAGGTCCTGGACTGGCTGAAGGAATATGTTGCTGTGGTGGAGAGGCAGACTGATTAGAACGTTAGAGCGTTACGCAGCAACAACGGCAGAGAGTGGGCTGTAGTGGATGGATGAAGCAGCAGGGCATAAAATGGGATTAAACCATGCCCTGTTTGACGCAGTCAAATGGCCTAGCAAAGCGGGTAAACCACACGCTGCTAAACATTGTACGAACCATGTTGGTGAATGTTAAATTGCCACAAAGCTTCTGGGCGAAATCTGTTGGTACGACGAGCTACACCATCAACCTCACTCCTACAACGGTCATGAAGGAGAAGAGCGGCTAAAAGACGGCGCAAGAGGTTTGGAGCGGGCGTAAGCTAAGTGTGGCACACCTGAAATTGTCCGGGTGCAAGGCGCATGCGGTGGTGCAGGCTATGTAGATGCGAGATAGCAAGCTGGAGCAGCGGGCAAAATCGTATCTCTTCCTTTGCTATAAGAGTGAACATGAGGCATACCGGCTCTACGTCATGTACAAGGAGGAGGTAATCCGCAGCCAAGAAATCAAGCTCAACGAGGAGTAGAGCTACATCAACAGCAACGACATGGACATGGTGGATTCTCCACAGACAGGAGAGTGGTTCTAGCTCCATGACTACGAGAAGGAGTCGACGGACGCCGAAGTTGAGGATGCAACATCAAAGCGCGACGATGCACCATTGGTAGCAGCGGATGTGGAGGAGTCTGATGACAATCAAGCTGATGAGGAGATCCACCGAAGGATCTGGAGGATGAGGCAGAAAGGGTGTGAAGGTGCGCACTCTCGGCGGATTACACAACAGGCATTGATGGAAAATCCACTGGACGCACCACCCTTACGTGCGATGTCTCGCCGGAGCAGGAGAGATCCTCGGGGAGTCGTACGGTTAATGATTCACCAAATTGTGCAGAGTTGGAGGGATGGTTGCAAATGAGCCACTAAAACTGCCATGCCGCAACGCAAGGCAGCAGAAAGCGGGGAAGCGCTTCGACACAAGCACTGGTCAATGGATCGGCATGACGTGGTGCATACTGGTTGCATCAATGGAGCCAAGAGCCATGCAAGAGGCGCTTTCACGGCCCAAAGGGGATCAATGTGATGCAGTCCTCAAACCGGAGCTGCCATCCATCATGGAGAATGATGCGTGGAAGCTGGTTGACAGGTCGGAAGGTGCCAAGGTCATCGGCTCAAAGTGAGTCTTCAAGACCAAGTTCACAAACGAAGGTGTGGTTGACAAATACAAGGCACGGCTGGTGGCAAAGGGATATGCACATCGTAAGGTAGAGCATTACGATGAGAAAATTAATCTCGTCGCCAAATTTACAAGCATGCGGGCAATCCTTGCGGTGGTAGCCACGAAGGACATGGAGCTCCACCAAATGGACATAAAGACGTCCTTCCTTAACGGCATCATAGACAAAGAGATCTACATGGAGGTGCCAGAGCAGGTGGAGGCAACAGAGGGCAAGGTGTACAAGCTACGGAAGTCCTTGTACGGGCTCAAACGATCACCGAGATGCTGGTACCAACAGATGGACAACTCCATGGCACAACTCGGGCTTAAGCGTAGTGAGTCAGATCACAACGTGTACGTGCGGTGTGACACGTAGTTGTATTAGATTGTTGCAATCTATGTGGATGACCTGATTTTGTGCTCGACAAATCTGCCGAGTCTACAACGGCAAAAAGATGAGCTGAGCAGCAGATTCCAGATGTCAGGCATGGGGGAGTTGGAGTACTACCTTGGGGTGAGTATCACATGGAACGGGAGGGCGTGCACGCTTGACCTGGGGCAGGCCCAATATGTGGCCAAGGTGCTGAAATGGTATGGCATGGAGGAATACAAACAAGTAGGCAGTCCTGTCTCCATGACCTGTGAACTGAGTGCGGCAATGGCGCCACAGACAAAAGAAGAGGGGGAGGATACTGTCAATGCGCCGGATAGCAACGGTCTAGAAAACGGGTCCCGGTATGGGAGGCCGCCAACCGCTCTTGGTATTGTAACCAAGATAACATATCACCCTTGAACGAGGGATCCACACTTTAGGTTCATTTGGTTTGCAACCTCACGAAGTCTGCATGTTGGTCTGTAGTGTCTGTCTTTGGTTGGACACTCTGTGAGGAGTCTGAAAGGCAAGAACTATAAATGGATGCATGCAAGGTACGGGCTTTTATACTTGCAGAGCTTTGCTAAAGCTTCTGTTTGTAGTCGCTCCACTAGAGCCAACCTCAACCTACAGTCCTACTTGGCTCGTCCTTACACCGCCAAGTGTCATCCTCAAGGCAGGCTCCAGTAAGCTTCCTAGAAGCTTCCTGTCCCAGTTTGGGCCACAATGAAAACTGCGGCCGTCGCGGGGTTTGAACCCGCAACCTCTCGTTTGAGACTTCGGTGCATATTCAACCAAGCCAAAAAGGTATGGTTCTTATGATGAGCCACAAGGGACATACCAATTATGGGCTGTGCATTCCCGGCCCATCTAAGAACAGACCAAGGGGACGTACTCCATAGAGCAGTGCATGCCTTGTCTGTATGTGTGGCTAGCCAGCTAGGCAGTGGATAAGGTGCATACTTTTTCAACAAATCTCTGCCTTGCACCTCTGTCCATCTGTCGCTTACTAGGCTCCATGAATGCCTTGGAGCTCACCCTTCCTTTGCCGCACTCCTCATGCCAAATTTATGAATGCCTGCATATTGCACGTCGCTCTCTAGCGGCTTGGTCATGCAGTCAGCAAGCATGCTCTTCGTTCCGTAGTGCTGCAAGTCCACCACGTTCTTCATGACCAGGTCACGTGAGTAGTGGTAACGTATGTCGATGTGCTTCGTTCGCCAGGAGATGATCTCATCTTCAGCCATCGAGATGGCGCTCATGTTGTCCATGTGTACGACCGTGGCATCCTTCTGTGGCACTATTGTTTTGCCAAGCAGGTTGCACAGCCATTGAGTCTCCTTGCACACCTAAGACAGAAACGTACTTTGCCTCAGCCGTGGACACGGAAACACAATCCTGCTTCCTACTGGCCCATGAGATGGCAACGCCATTCAAGATGTACACGTATCCAGAGGTGGATTTCCTGTCGTCAAGATTGCCTCCCTAATCAGCATCGGTGTAGCACTTCAGGGGAAGGGGGTCCGTTTCTTCTTGGCCTCCAAGGAGGAGGCCCATGTGACGTGTCTTCTGTAGGTAGCGCAAGATGCGCTTGACTGCCCGCCAATGTTGTGGCCTAGGGTTGGCCACGAATCTGCTCACTTGACCCATAGCATAGCAGATGTCCGGACGAGTCCCTACCATGGCGTACATGATGCTACCCATGGCAGACTGGTAGGTGATGTCTTGCATCTCCCTTTGTTCTCCTTCGTTGCTTGGAGACATGGAGGCCTTCAGCTTTGTATCGGTCGTCATTGGGGTGCTGACAGGTTTGCAGTCTTCCATGTGGTAGCGCTTCAGGACTTCACAAATGTATTTGGTTTGGTTGAGTTTGATGGTGCCTGCTACTCGATTGCGGTGGATGGCAATCCCGAGGTAGTACTGGAGAGGACCCATGTCGTTCATCTTGAACCTTTTGCTGAGTTCAGACTTCAGCTCATCCAGCAGCTCGACCGAAGACGAGCAGATGATCAGATCATCCACATACAGCGCAACCAGCATCAGCCCTCCCCCATCATCACGTACGTACATGCTCGGGTCATTCAAGCAATGCGCGAAGGAGAGGCTGTTCATGAAATAGTCCATCTCTTTGTACCACATCCTTGGGGCTTATTTCAGCCCCTAGAGCACTTTCACCAACTTGCACACCTTGCCCTTGGAGTTCTGACTCCTTCGGGCACCTCCATCAGCACTTCCTTGTCAAGCTTCTAATAAAGAAAAGCTGTCTTGACGTCCATCTGGTGTATATCCAGGCTCTTTGTGGCTGCAATTCCAAGGAGAGAGCGGATGGCGGCAAAGGTCACGATGGGCGCGAACGTCTCATCGTACTCAGAGCCTGGGCATTGAGAGAACCCCTTAGCCACTACCCTTGCCTTGAACTTGTCGATGCTACCGTCTTGCTACTTCTTCACTCGGAGGACCTACTTGGATCCCACCACGTGGGCCTTGTCGGGTGTATCCACCATCACCGACGTGCCGTTCTTGGTAATGGATGCACGCTCGCTGTCCATTGCCTCCTTCCACTTGGCTGCATTTGGGCCATTCATTGCCTTAGCCACTGTGGATGGCTCTCCCCGAGCCATGCACAACGAGCTAAGGCCGGTCCAATAATCCTTATACCGCAAAGGTGCTTTCTTTGGTCGCAAACTGCGCCGGAGTGCTGGTGCGGCTTCTTGCTTTGGTGCTGGTGCTTCTACAGGTGGTGGTTTGTCGTCGTCGTCATCTGAAGAGGCGTCAGACTCCAAGTCAGACTCGGAAGCCTCGGACACCTCGGTATCCGCGTCCATGTTAGATGTTGTATCATCCTTCGCAGTTACTCTCCCATTCCCACCATCTGCTGGCAATGCGAGCCAGTTGTCGGGTGCTTGGTTGCCAGAATCAAGCAACACTATCCACTCTCCCGCTTTGGGAGCGAGGTTCGGGTCCAGCAGGTCTCCCTTTTGAAGGGTGCGTTCGTCAAACACAACGTCGCGACTCCTCACGAGCTTTCCTGCTGCCTGGTCTCAAAGCTGATAGGCTTTGTGTGATGTGTTGTATCCAACCATGATGCACTTCCTAAAACGTGCGTCCAGCTTGCCTCCACCTTCTCCCGACTGGATCTTCACCAATGCAGTTGACCCAAACACCTTCAGATGAGATGCGTTCGGTTTCTTTCCCAACCATGCTTCCTGTGGGGTCTTCAGCTGTTTGTCCTGCTCCTTTCCACTCTTTCGCAAGGTGATCGCTGGTGTGAGGTTCAAGAGGTAGCAAGCCATTGTTGCTGCTTGAGCCCAAAAGCAAGGTGGGAGCTTGGCGTTGAAGAGCATGCTTCGCACCATGCCGAGTAGGGTCTGGTTCATCCTCTCGGTAACGCCGTTGCTTTGGGGGTTGTAAGGGGTGGTTTTCTTGTGGCGGATGGCATGATTCTTGAGCCATGGCTTGCATGCTTCGTATCCACCCCTGTTGTCACTTGGGAGCGTCTTCACCTTCTTGGACATTTGCCGCTCCACCATGGCGATGAACTCGAGGAGCTTCTCCTTGACCTCTCACTTTGTTTTGAGGAAGTAGATCCACAACTTGCGGCTGTGGTCATCAATGAAGGTCAGGAAGTACCTGCTTCCTCCGTTAGACGGTGTGCGGAAGGGCCCACACACGTCAGTGTGTATCAGATCCAAGACATGCTCTGCTCGTTGACCTCCTCTCCCAAACGACTTCTTCTTTGCCTTTGCTTGGAGGCATGGTTCGCACAATGTACATCCTTTGCCATGCTTCATGGTGCACCCTTGCATTCCGCGGACTACCTCTTGCTCTTGCATCTTCTGCAGTGTGCTGTTGGCCATGTGGACAAATCGCCGGTGCCACAGCTCAGCATCAGTGTCCTTGGTTGATGGGGCAGCCGCAGCGGTTGCCGCTGGTGCATCCTTTGGTTTTGGTGCCACTGTCTTGGTGGCAGATGCAAGTCCCTCATCCGACACCTTGGTGACTTTGGTTTCAAGCACGTAGAGACCATCAACTCTTGGAACTTGAAGCATGAGATCGTCTTTGGTGTACAAAATCTGGATGTCCTCGTTTTTTAGGGCCACCGCTTCCTTGTTGGTGAACACCACTATCATGTTGTTGTCGGTGATTTGTGAGACGGACAACAAGTTGGCTGCAAAGGAGGGCATGTACACCACCTTTTGAAGGTTGACTGCCTTCTCTGCACCGTTCACGTTGAACGTGATCACCTTGTCCCCTTTGCCCATGGCTTGGGCAACGCCACCATTTGCACACTTGATGCGCATGACAGATTCTGCCATGGAGATGAATCCACCCTTCTCTTTTTATGAGTGGTGGTTGGTGCCTGATTCAAGGGCGAATGCCCTGGGCCTAAGGATTGCTGCGGCCTTTACGGGCAGCCCCCTAGCCATCATGTTGGTGAGCTCCTTCTTCTCCTTTCCACCTTTGTTCTCGCCTTCTTTCTTGGGACTACGACAGTCCCTAGCCCAGTGCGCACCCTTGCCACAGTTGTGACAGTTGCCGGGATTTTTGGAACTCTTCCCGGTACCATTGCCTTTCCCTCCACCACTACCGCTTCCGCTGTTGCTTTGACTGGAGAGAGAGCTTGCACCTTGTCCACCAAAGCAAGAAGCATAGGCTGAGATGTTTGCCTCACTGCCACTGCGTCGCATGGACTCGTTGCGGATGTGTTCGGCGACAGCATCGTACATCAGATCTGCCTCATTCCAACCGCCAAATACGGTGATCAAGGACTGAGCTTTCCGGCAGCGCCATTAGAAGGATCATGGCACGCATGTTGGAGCCAAGATTCCATTCCATTTGCTGGACCTCTTGAAGCACGCTGTCGAGGGACTGCAAAAATGCGGGTATTGACTCTCCTTTGCTCACCCTCATCGACATCAACCGTTGGAAGATGAAGAGTCGGTTTGGTAGGGCGTTTGATTGATGTACGCGTGTGAGTTTTGCGTAAGCCTCGGCAGCCAACGTGTATCCTGTGATGTGGGAGTGTTGAGTCTCGTTGATGGAAGTCACAAGAATGGCGAGAGTCATGTTGTTCTTCATCGTCCATGCTGCAAGGTCAGCCGCATACGTCGTCACCGTCGCATCGGCGGGTGCTGTCTCGATCCCTTTTACGATGTGGAGGTAGCCACGCACGTTCATGACAATCTCAAACTGCCATTTCCACAAGGGAAAACCTGTCCCTATGAATTTGGACATACCCGCCTCAAGGCGTGCTTGAGCCGGATGCGCCATTTCCTGTGGTTGCTCGTCTTCTCTGCTTTGTTGCTACTCTGCTTTGTTGAGCCCAATGAGACTGATGAGGCTGCTGACTACGACCGTTGTCAAAGGTGCAGTTGGTTCCGTTGCATACCCCTCCCTCTGATGATCGCCTAAGGCGATGGTGCCGTCGTGAGAGAACGGACTCGGGGTCGTACCACCTTCTAAAAAGGGGTAGAGCTTAATCCCGTTGGGGCTCGAGGGTCTTGTCCAACATGGACAGAGCAGTTCCTCATCCCCTAGTCCGCCATGTGCACGCACCCTACCTGAAGAAGCCGGTGGAGCCGATGGAGCAGATGGAGCCGTCTGATCTTTGTGTCCCTGTTGTACCTGTGCGTCCTACAAGACCACACGCTAGTCGGTCTTGGAAGTGTGCCTTAGAACGAGAAGTGTGGGCCCATAACCCTTTGTCAATGCGCCGGATAGCAACGGTCTAGAAAACGGGTCCCGACATGGGAGGCCGCCAACCTCTCTTGGTATTGCAACCATGATAACATATCACCCTCGAACGAGGGATCCACACTTTAGGTTTGTTTGGTTTGCAACCTCACGAAGTCCGCATGTTGGTCTTAATGTCTACCTTTGGTTGGACACTCTGTGAGGAGTCCCAAAGGCAAGAACTATAAATGGATGCATGCAAGGTACATGCTTTTATACTTGCAGAGCTTTGCTAAAGCTTCTACTTGTAGTGGGTCCACTTGAGCCAACCTCAACCTACAGTCCTACTTGGCGCGTTCTTAGACCGCCAAGTGTCATCCTCAAGGCAGGCTCTAGTAAGCTTCCTAGAAGCTTCCTGTCCCAGTTTGGGCCACAAAGAATATGATGGATTTCGCGGGGTTTGAACCCGCGACCTCTCGTTTGAGACTCTGGTGCCTATTCAACCAAGGCAAAAAGGTATGATGAGCCACACGGGACATACCCATTATGGGCAGTGCATTCCTGGCCCATCTCAGAACAGACCAAGGGGATGTACTCCATAGAGTGGTGCATGCCTTTTCTGTATGTGTGGCTAGCCAGCTAGGCATTGGACAAGGTGCATACTATTTCAATAGATAAGACAGGGGTGCCCTACCATTCGATGGTGGGCAACCTTATGTACGCCATGGTGGCGACTTGACCAGACTTGGCCTGTGCGCTGGGCCAAGTGAGCAGGTATGTGGCCGATCCATGCCAATACACTGGAAAGCGGTCAAGAGCATCCTCTGCTATGTGTAGGCAATGCAACACACGTGCCTGAGGTTCGGCGGCAAAGGACGGTCGGATCCATTGCGTCTGGTCTGCTACATGGACTTAGACTACGCTTGCGATGTGGACAAGCGGAATTCCACATCCAGCTACGTGTTCTTCCTCGCTGGTCCAGTTGTCTCATGGTGTAGCAGAAAGCAAGAGTGCGTCACCACCCCCACAATAGAGTCGGAGTACATCGCATTGGCTGAAGCAATCAAGGAGGTGGTGTGGCTTCGTAGGTTGTTGGGAGAGCTTGGATTGGCGGAGCAAGGGCCAACAGTGATACAGGAAGACAACACCGGCACTATCTCGCTGATTAGTAACCTGACGGAGCACAAGAGGATGAAGCACATCAATGTGCATTACCATTACGCATGAGACATGGTGGAGAAGGGACAGACGGTGCTGCAGCACGACAGCACGCGCCACATGCTTGCGGATTATATGACTAAAGCGCAACCAGTGTATGGGCATGTGATGAGGGTGGCCGGACTTAGGATGAACAGCTGTGAAGGGCTTGAGGATGCAACGGAAAAGGAGTGAGAGGAAGAAGGAGCAGCAGGCATGGAAGGTGCAAAGGGGAGAATGTTGTATTTTTGCACCTTAGCATGTCCGAGGCGACACCGGAAGACGTGGACAAGCTGTTAGAGGGGGGAAAATCCTCGTGTTTTGCTCTAGCTACCTATGAAGTACTCCAAATCTAGGTTGGAAGTTGACGAGTTGTTGGATCCGGCGGAACTCATTTCACTGAAATCGGATATGTAATGAGGGAGATTTGGGTTTTCAAAGTTTGGATGTGTGCGGCGACTCTGGGAGTCGGCTGCAGCTCAGCTGCCGGTGAAAAATCCACAGGAATGAGTAGCAAATGTACATCCGGTGTTTTAGCCCCAGAAGACTGCGATGGCATCTGGTGGATAAAATTGACCGGAACCAGTACTATAGGTTGTTATTGAGGGACTTACTGGGGGAGCTGCGGTGATCTAAATCACACGCGGTGTGGTGCGTTGGAAATCTTGTGACTAGTCCTATAACTCGTCACTTCATGTCCATGTCCAAAAACTAATGCAGTATTGTGTTACTGCCTTCGCAAAGTGTCTGTCTCATAAATCTGTTTAACTCCCAGAAACATATCGTGCGGCGACCAGAAAGCTCACGCTTAGACTCAGATCTCGCACCAATAGTAGCCCTGAACAAGTAAAGACCAACATGCCTGAAGGGTCTTTACTTTTTCAAGTAAAGAGTCAGGTACAAACTGGCGGCTCTTAGAGGAAAGGGCTTGCAGTTTTCTGAAAGCTTCAACAGTTACTCAAACACCCTTTGCACTGACGTGAGACGGATCTCTATAGCAGGCAAGATCACCAAGCCAGCCTCTGTCTTCAGCCAGGACCTGAGCAGGTCCTTGTTCCAGAAAAAAAAAAACCACTGGGCTCTACCTTGTTGATGAGGTTTGAGCTACAATCTGATTTTGCCACATCTTTCAGCACAAGATCCAAGGAGTGGACAACAGCAAGGTACTTCTTGTTCAGCTTAAAATAGGCTTTCTTTTTTGTAGATGCATCGTATGTGATAACCATGATGACCTTGTCAGTGCCCACCTGAGAGATGGTGTGGTTGATGACTGCTATGACATGTTTGGCATCTCTGATGACCCTGCTTGCATCTCCAAAAAAAAGGGTGTGCCATGTCCTTTGCGTTTGAGGCGTAGCAGTGTAGATTGGTTGGATATGGATATTTGACTGCTCATCGACGCCAAGGGTTACTCCAAGTGTCTTCTAGCCACTGTGGAGTGGAGCCTCCAGCTTTGCTAGCTCCGAATCGAGTGCTGGGAGCAGCTCTGAGGTTACCCGCTCGTTACCGGGCAGCCTGAAACTTGGTGTTTTCTGCTACGCATCCTCGATGAGCTTGTAGATGACATCATCATTGCAAAACGAGATGGGAAGGGCATACATTGCCATGAATTTTACAATCGTCTGCTAGAAATGGCTGTTGGCAGCATCCAAAAGGTGCTCTGCCATGAGCGATTGAAGAGAAGTGTTGAGTAATGTTGTTGAAGCTGGGGTGTGTCTGGAAAGGTACTCGGGGACAGACGCTGGTGTGGGAACCATGGCTGGTATACTTCCATCAACACCAGCAGCTGCACAAAGCTCCTGTCGATTCCTTCACCATGAGCTTCACCCAGTCAGCTGGGCTAGAACTTGTGGCCCATGGCTTGCCCTGGCCATTGTACAGCACTTCATCATACGGTTGAAACGAGGCTGGGGGAAGGGGCAGGGGGGGAGACCAAGAAGTTCCCAGGCAGCTGGAGGAGCCACCTTACACTTACAGGTGTTGTACGCAGTTTCCCCAAAGTGACCGCGCATACAGTCAGACCGCCCTGATGCCACCTTTCCGCATGGACCACATTGCCATCAAGTCTAGCCACCTCGAGTGGATATTGGCCTGAAAAACTTGCTTAGTGTCCAGATGCAAAAGTTTCCAGCTAGAACAGGTGGTTCATTGCGATAGATGGTTGAGGACTGGTGGTGGCCTGACCGGTCCTGCCAGCCGTAGTGGCGACACTTTCAAGATAAAAAGAAACTACGTCTTCCAACTTATAGACGCCCCCTCCATCTCACTTGACAGGTGGATCCCGTTCAACCTCATGTAGGCTGGCAGGACATGTCATGCACTTTCCGTGAAGACGGCAATGTGCTTTGTTCTTGGCTATTGGTCAAAAATAACCACATGATATCACACAGACCTGCTGCGTTTTTTCCACAAAATTAATATGCTTCAGGCACGCATTGTCCATGCAGCAAGTGCATATGTGATGGCTGGTTTGCTGCTGTTCAACCAGCTATCCAGGATGGCCAACCCCTCATGGGACATTTTTCACCTACCTGAGCCAGCAAGGCTCAACAGGGCAGCCTCAAGGTCGTTTTGTACTCACAGGGGTTGATCTCGACCTCCAAGAAAAAACCCATTACCTGGTCTAAAGAGTCATGAACCAAAACAGGGCCAAAAAAGTGCGTGGCATGCCAGAGAGGGATGGCCCCAACGTAAAGTTTGATCAGCTTAGTAACTCTCAATTGATTCCCTAAAGTCGGAAGTTGAAGTGAAGATGGGTCTTGTTCTGCCATCGTCCTATGTCCTGGGTGTCTTGTGGATCATTGACTCTGGGGCCATCCTTCACATCACGTCCTGTCACTCCTCCTTTGTCTCTCTTGGCCTAGTTGGGTCCGTTCACTTTTTTCGTACTGTATATGATAAAATCCTCATTGTTCAGGGTATTGGTATTGTTCTCTTTGTTGGTCCCGGTGAGGAATTTCTTCTCCTTGATGTGCTGTATAAGCTTAACTTGGAGGCAAGCTAACTTTTCGTGACCACCCTTGACGATGAGGGCATGGTGTTTGTGTCCAACCACGGCATTGGCACTGTCTCCATTCGTTCCTCTTGCCGGGTGGTCCTTCATGGTCTCAGTTGTGATCACCTTTTCCGCATTCCTTTGTCTCTTTACTTCATCTTTTGTTTCCTGTGCTCTTGTCCACGTCGATCCCACAATGTTGCCTGACCACGTCAGTTGCCTACATCACCACCTGTGCCACATTCACACTGCAAGCATTGCTTGGATTCTACGTACTCAACATACAGCTGGAATTGACTCCTGCATGTTTCCTCAGCCATGTTCCACCATGTGCCTAGGCTGCACCCAGGGAGAAATGCTTCGCCTTCCTCCAAGCACAGTTGAATCGTTGACCAACCATCCTCTTGACCTAGTGCAAACTGATGTCATGGATCTCCTCCATCAAGACTTCCTTGGTGGTGTTGGGATGCGCTGTGTTTGACTCATGAATTCTCCAGATGTTTCTGGATCTTTATCTCACTCCACAAGAGTGTCATCAGAGACGTCCTTGATTCCAGAATGCCCCAGGCCAAACGTGATGCCAGAACCAACTCCGCGTCTTGCGGTGTGACCGTGGCGGTGAGTTTTGTGGTCCCACCTCTCACCTTCTTGCATCCCATGGTGTGGCATGGAACCCTCCACTCCTTCCACAACCCCAAAAATGGCGTGTCGGATCTCTAAAACCAGACTACTCTGCTTTGCCTCTCGTGCCTCCCTTGCCTGTCCAGGCTGACACACCTCCCACCTCGGCCATGCCCACGAGGCTGCCTATAGTTTCTCCTGCTGCCTCTGTTTCCCCCATAGTTTTGCTACATGTTCGTCGAGGCGGATTCCATGCCCGTTCCTCTAAGAGCTGCCAGTTTGTACCTGACTCTTGTGCATCCATCCACTCTCAGCTATGTGCCGACGAACCTTCCTTGGAGCCTGCTTCTGCCGTTCCTCCCCAAGTCACTGTGTCTACTAAGCCAGGTTTTTGTGCCCTTGGTCTCACCACAACAAACCCTCTCTCGGTGCTGTGTCTGTTGTTCATCCCAACACTGTCCGAGGATACTCCCTGATTAAATAGGAATTCCAATAGAATCTTGAAATGTCTTTTGTTGGGTACGTTGCTTTTTGCTTTGCTGCTGCTGGTCTCTCACCCCTACCCCCCAAGCCACTGACAGTTTGTAATGCGTGCAATGCACCTGACTCCACCTCATGGAAAACAACAATGCAAGAAGAGCTTGATGCTCTCACAAAATCTGGTGTCTATGAGTTAGGGGATCTCACACAAGAACGGAAAGGTGTGTAAGTCCAGTGGGTTTACCATTGAGATTTGAATAATGAGAGCTTCAGTAAGCGGTACAAGGCTCGGACAAATGCAGATTGTGGAGTGGAATTTAATTAGAAATTTACCCCAGTCAGGTGATACATGACTGCCAAAGCCCTCTTCAGTTTGGTGGCCCAGCATGAGTGGGAGTTGGGACAAATAGATGGCATGAATGCCTTTCTTGTTTGGAGGAGGAATCCTGCGTTAGCTATTGAGCGAACCACCTCTGACAGAGAAGCCGCAAAACCAAAAAATCTCACAAAGGGTTTTAGGCCTTCGTCCTTTGTTGACATGTGTCATGCACCCCAAACTTAATCAGGCATACACTTCACCTTCAGGAGTACTAACGCCTTAGCATTACATCTCAAGAAGAGCTCAAGCTGTCAATACGCAAGAGAGAATCAAGCAAGGATTAACTGATCAGCATGCAAGACAAGTCCTTTTATATCTGTCTTTCCAGTCCTAGAACTCAAAAACACATTCCTGGGAAGTGGCCTGAACCAGCCACATCACCAATAGACTTGCACTGTGGGCTTGACACATAAGCATCCTAGTGTTAAGGTGACAGATCAACCATGTAGCTTCCAAGAAGCTACGGACTTTCTTTCTTGGAAGCTTCCATAGAAAAAAAGATGTGCATGGGGCCAGGATCGAACTCATGACCTCTCACTTGGCCAAATCAACAAAATGGCCAAGGTAACCACACACCCCCATGGTATACTCACAAGTCATATCTCACATGACACAGAGCATAGTTGAGTCACTCTACAATGGATCTAGGGGTCATACCTCCACAAGGGGCAGAGCATTCCTCATCCGTCCTACAACACTGAACAAGGGGCAAAAACATTAAACAAATCTCTCCCTTGCACCTTGCATCAGTGACCATCATCATTTTTCATCACTTGCGTTGACCATGCCGATACCTTGCTTGCACTCTTGGTGGAGATCCTTGTCCAGTGGCTTTGTAAGCATGTCAGCCCGGTTCAGCTTGGTACCGACATACTCGATCTCCAATGTCTGTTTGTAGACCAAGTCTCGAGCATAGTGGTAGCGGATCTTGATGTGCTTTGTGCGGACTGGACGGGATTCTTGGACATGTCAATCACGCGCATGTTGTCAATCTTGATGACCATCATCGTTGCCTCTGGTGCCTTTATCTTAGATAGCAAGCTTCGTAGCCACTACATCTCTTTACACACCTCAGCCAAGGCAATGTACTCAGCTTCAGCTCTTGACAGAGAGACACATTCCTACTTGGGACTTGCCTAACTGACTGCACCGCCATTCAACATACACACGAAGTCGGAGGTAGATTTTGTGTCATGGATATTCCCTCCCCAATCAGCATCGTTGTAGCACATGAGACGGAGTGACGCAGATCCAGCGATGCCTCCAAACTGGAGCTCCACGTGTCGCGTCTCCTGAAGGTAGCGCATGATGCGCTTCACGGCGTGCCAGTGAATTGGACCGGGATTAGCCACAAAACAGCTCACCTCCCCAAGAGCATGGGCTATATCTGGTCGGGTGGTGACCATGACAATCATCAGATTTACAAATGCAGACTATAATGGGATGCCCAACATGTAAGGTATCTCCGCTTTGTTGGATGGAACCATGGAGGTGGAGAGTTTGCACTCCGAGCTCATGGGTGTGTTTTTAGGCTTGCAATTTGCCATGTTGTATCCATTGAGGATGGAGTCAATGTGTTTTTTCTCGTTCAGGCTAATGGTACCTGCTCCTCTATTCACTTCCGTGCTCTTGCATCGAGCTGTCCAGGGCCCTCACCGGCCTGGACCTTGGCAAAGCCGGTGCAACCGAATACCTTGAGATGGGAGGCGTCCGGCTTCATGCCTGACCATGCTTCTTAAGGAATCTTCCGTTGTTGTGTCCCATTCTTCTTGCCTCTCCTTTGCAGAGCTGCTGCCGGTGTGAGGTTCATAAGATAGGTAGATGTACGTACTGCTTCTGCCTAGAACCTAGGAGGCAGCTTGGCATCAAAGAGCATGCACCTTGTCATGCCGAAGAGGGTCTGGTTCATCCTCTCTGCTATGACATTGCTTTGAGGTGAGTAGGGAGTTGGTTTTTGGTGTTCAATGCCATGCAACTTGAGCCACTCCCTGCGAGCTTCGTACTCTCCCCCATTTGTCTGTCTTGAATGCCTTGACCTTCTTTCCACTCTGTCACTCAACCATAGCGATAAAGGCTTGCAGATTCTCCTTCACCTCAATTTTCTTTTTGAGAAAGAATCTCCAGACTTAGCGGCTGTTGTTGTCGATGCATGTGAGGAAGTATCTGCTGCCTCCACTTGATAGTATGCAAAAGGGACCACACATGGTAGAGTGGACGAGATCAAGAGGTGCAAGAGCACGCATGCCATTGCACTTGAAGGGTTTTCTTTTTGCCTTGCCTTGAAGGCATGGCTCACATATGATCCCGGCTCCCTCCGCCTCATCACCTAGCTCCATTCCACACACTAGCTCCTGCTTTCCCCTGAATTCCAATGTGCAATGAGCCACGTGTCCTAAGTGCCTGTGCCACAGGTTCTCGGAGGATGTGCATAGGCTAGAATGAACAACCTCGGTGGTTGCATTTTATTTCAGTTTTGTTGCCAAATCATCTGCTGCCAGTGCTTCCGCTGCTCCAACATGTCCTTCCTCATCTGAGTCTACATTGTTGCTCTCCTCATCATCACTCTCAACCGAAGATTCAGCCATTGAAGTTGTCGTTTTGGTCTGCAAGACATAGAGTCCATCAACGAGAGGAACCTATGCGACAACCTTCTTGGTAGAGTAGGAGATGATGTTGTCCTTGGTAGGGACTATCAATGCTTCCTTCTCTGTAAAGACCACTGTCATGCCATGGTCAGTTATCTCAGAGATGGAGAGTAGGTTGGCTGTGAAGGAGGACAAGTAGACCACCCCCTCTAGCTTGAGGTCGGAATCTCCACCGTTGACACCCACTGTGACTAGCTTGTCACCAATCCCCTCACCTACCTCAACATTGCCGTTGGCGACTCTGAAGTTCTTGTTGCTTGGAGCAAGAGAGATGAATTCTCTCTTCTTGTAAGTGGTGTGCTCGTTTGTGCCCAAGTCAAGGCCGTAGGCTCCTGGCCTGAGTATCGCCCTCCCTTTGTTGGAGGCACACTCAGCCATCAAGCTTGTGGGATCCTTCCCACCATTTCTCCCTTGCTGTTCATCCCCGTCTCCTCCCTCTCTCCTGGGTGCACGACACTCTCGAGCCCAGTGCCCAGCCTTGCCACAGTTATGGCAGTTTCCTTGGCGGTTTGCACCCCTTCCACTGTTGCTAGTGCTGTTGTCTCCCTTGTACCCAGAGGCAGAGGTATTGCGGAAGGTACCGGTACTCCGTGAGGCAAAGGCAGCCATGTTTGCTTCACTACTGCTACGTCGCATGGCTTCATTCTGCACATACTTAGAGACGGTGGTGTAGGAAACTTGATCTATAGTCCACCTTCCAATCACCGTTATCATGGGGCCCCAACATTTTGGCAGCGTCATCAAGAAAATCATGGCCTGGATATCGGATTTCAGGTCCCACCCCATGCTGGTGGCTTTTCGCAAGAGCGTCTCAAACTTGTGCATGAAGGCAAAGACACACTCCCCTTCACCAAGCCTCATGCTAATGCGGTTTTGTAGAATGAAGAGACGGTTGGCAAGTGAGGAGGACTAAAACACCTTGCCGAGTTTGGCATATGCCGTGGCTGCCACTGTACAACCGCTGACATGTGAAAGGACTGAGGGTTGTGTGGAGGAGAGAAGAATGGTGAGAGCCTTCTTGTTGATCTTGACCCATGCCACAAGGTCAGCACCCTCTTCCTTTGGTGCTGGGATAGTTCCGTCAAAACATCCTATCTCTGTCATCCATGATGATCTCAAACTGCCACTTCCAGAGTGCAAACCCCTCTCCATCAAACTTGAGGATGGGTGAATGATTCCCTGGTTCCCTTGACTTTGCCATCCCTACATCTACAAGTACTACAGCTGCTGCACTTGTTGTTGATGCTGATGTACGTGTGTTTGAGGTCGCTGTAGGCTGTTGGTGAGAAGAGGCAACTACTTCCTCTATTCAAATTGGCCGTTGTAAGCAGATGTAGGCTGATGTAGGCTGATGTCAGTTTCCAAGCTAGAAAGGTGTAGATGTGTTGCATTCCCCTCCTGCTGATGTTTTCCTGCAAACAGAGAAGTTGGGTGAGAGCGAAAGGCACTCTCACTGCTTGTGACCTACCGGTTGCGTGCGTGAAATTTCTCTAACCAGAGGAGTGGGCCCATAACCCTTTGATAGCTACTAAGCTAACCACCTCTGGCAGAGAAACCATGAAACCAAAAAAAATCACAAAGGTTTTTAGGGCTTCTTCCTTTGTTGACATGTGTCATGCACCCTAAACTAAA
>SZWC01010937.1:0-20221 GCA_023375785.1 Penium margaritaceum
AACAAAGATGCAAAATGTGACGGTGAGTGCAGATGCCGATGGGGATGCCGACGCAAACACGAATGCAAACGCCTGCGCGCTTTAAGATGCGAACGCGGATGTGAAACGGAGGTCAATGCAGGCACACACACAGGAATGCACACACTCAACACCACACACGCACACGCACCTGTGCCAGCACCACGACATCGGCACCGGTGCATGCAGCGGCCTGCCTCGCAACCCAACACCGTCCCCCATCGTCGCCACTGCTGCCGCCATCTCCGTCGCCTCCGCCGTCACCTCCGCCATCATGAGCACCGTCATCACCGCCGCTTTCCCTCTCACCTACTCCGCTCTCTGTCCCTCCAGCCACCCCCTCCACACGCGCACGCGCACACGACAGCACGCGGTTGTGCCTACCCCCGCCGCCGCTGCTCCAGTTGCCCTCCTCCTCCAGTGTCAGCTGCATGCGCATGTCTGCGGCGCTGCGCTCCGTCTGCCGCACCATGGCCGCCCACGCAACGCCCAGGCACACCGCAAAAGCCACCCATGCCGCGACGGCCACCGCCGCCCTTCTGCCCATCCCCCACGTGTGCTGCTGCTGCTGCAGTCCCGACCGCTCCTTCTCCCCCAGCGAGCTGTAGCCGTAGCTGCCGTTGCCGCTGCCGCTGATGCTGCCTGCCGCTCCTCGCAGTTGCGCCAGCGCAGAAGCCGTCATGCCATTGGCCCACGCAAGAGACGACAGCAGCGTCCACCGCCGCCACCCGCCCGGCTTGGCCATGGCTGCACTTTCTTGGCGGTCGTGCACTCGAGTGCCGTCAACCGTGCACTGGCCGTGCACTTGGTCACGCTCTTGGTCTTCTTGGGCGTTGTTTGGAAATGGCACAGTAAGGCCAAAACTAGACATTTCGGACAGCCTAATAACGTAGACGGAGATGACGGTTTTCCCTGCTTTCGGGACACATCTCTCCTGATGAGTGGCCTGCCAGTGCGAAACTACATGAGAATGGTTGCAAATACCATGAGATCCGATCGATCGACGGTCAATGATTGTCTCCGGCCTACCCGGATAGGAATGAACAGATTCGTCGTTCATTTTTCGCCCTCGTCGATTTAGACAACGGCGTCAATCCAGCGTTAGAAAATTAATTTTGGCGCTGGATTTACGACATTGCGGTCGAAGTTCAGTCCGCACCGTGCCCTTATCTCGTCGGTAAGTAAATTCAGAAACAAAATTGTCTGAAAATCAACATTTTCAGGGAAACAGTTTGCCGAAAAGGCTGAAAACGTCGATCCTGCCCCTCAATGGGAGATGCACGGCCAGATTTCATGCATTCCATATCCCGATAACTATTTGTTTATTATAATTTGGTAAGCTCGTTGGTGCGCTTACAAACACAACCTTAGTTGTGCAACTTGCTCGCTTGACCAAAACACTGGTTTTCCTTTCATCGTGATTGGTGGATCGGTCATTTTTCTGACCGACGAATCGGGATGCTAGGATTCCGGAGGTTGCGCGGCATCACATGTGAACGGTTGTTTGTCCGCGTCCAAGAACGCGTTCTTGTCATTAGAGGAAACCGGACATCATGGAATCGGACAAGCGAAGCGATTTCCCGGGGAAAAAGTCAGTACGAGTTGGGTCCAACAAGTTAGTTCTTTGGCTAGACAAGTCCAGCAACAAAGATAGGCATAACGAAAATTAAACCATGCATTTCTGGTACGTTCATGCAGAAGAAACATCTTCAATATGGTAGGCGTAAAACAAAATCTAATCTGACCTCAATTTCTGAACTATTTTTCTCTAAATTGTATCGTTACTATTTCCAAGAAAAACCTTCATCATTGCCTACTAGTCCTTACATGTCCCTGGCGTATGTCACGCATAGCAGAACGTCGGTGGTTCCCAAGGATGATTTGCATTGAAATAGACACTACGAGTGTTTGGGAAACTTGGAGGATTCGTTTCAAGGAGTAAGTGTACTTCAATGACAGTCTTTGTGTGCATCGTGCACATATGTACAATGTCCCCCATGCTAGGCCCTACAAGGACTGGCGGATTCGAGAAACTCCGCAAAAAAAATTAGAGGCTTCCAGAATATTGCTATGTTTCTTTATGAAAGTCAAGCGACGTCTCGTAGTCGACCAAATGACATAAAAACATCTATAGTGTTTGCGACACTTTTTGCCAAAAAATCACACTGGTAGTCCAAGTTGTTAGAAACATCGGAAATGGAACACCAAAGGTCAGGGCAGCCGGCCAGCATTCCCATAGCCGAACAGCGTTAAAGTTCTTTCATTCCCATGAATGTAATTACGAAAACAAAATGCTTACGCACCAGTTTAAGGGGCTAGTGTAATCTAGAAATGCTAGGCAACATGTTGGGGCAGCAGCGTTGTTGATGCAGCGTGCGGGCTTCCACGCTCGTTGCTTAGTCTGCTGCCCCATCACTTTGCCGCTCTAGAGTCTATGTGTGGATGCTCTAGGCTTGTTACTCAGAAACGTGCACGCGCGTGTTAGCACGAGAATGCAGTTGAGAACTGATCGTTCTTGGAGTACAGTGATAATTGCGCTGGATTTATGCTTCAACCTGGCGCAATCGGATTCTGATTTGGAGCCTTCTACAGCCAGTAGCGAATTTTTTCTGTGGTATACTGAGAAAATTCCCAGGGGGGATTTTCCATTGTACAAGCTGAAGAATATCTGGATTCCAGTCCAATCGGTCGTGTTCAAGACACAGACATGTACAGCTGGTCCAACATTGTTGAGGACAATCCTCGGCCACCTAGCCGAGGTTGCTATCCCACATTGGATAACTTGGCAACAGCCTCACACGAGGCAGTATGGGGCAAGCAGTACTATGAGGCTGCTATCCGACATTATATAGGCAGCAGCGAGGTCGCCTAACACATGCACAACCTTGCACAATAATGTCTGCATCATCGGCGAGGCCTCCAACGTTGGAAGGGGCTTTACTACATGAGCATGTGGGACCTCCGGGACCACTACCGATGATATAGCAGCGGGACCATTGGGACCACTAAAATTGGGACCGATAGGACCGCCACCTATGGTACAAGCCAGAGCCGCAGTATAAAAGGAGGCCAGTAACTGCCACTACAATAACTCAGCATTCTGGACTACCTTAGCGACAGCCACCATCATTACCCTTTCAAGTCAGCCTTCTGACTTGGTGCTCAGATCCAGATCCTGCTGGAGTTTTCCTCCGCCGACCCACTGAGCGTGGCAGTTCTGTTAGCTTGGCTAGGAGGCGCCCTTACTTCCTGAAGGCCTGTTAACCTGCAAGACACGCCAAGACATTTGCCACAAGGCTAGGAGCCTGGCAAGGTGTTGCGCCCAGCTTGGTCCAGGAACAGAGTCAAAGCACGTAGCTTTACATAAGCTGCAGTGAGACTTGTACTTAGCGTCTCTGTACTTCTACTGGTACCAATCATAATACAGCCAGATTTCCCCAAAACAAAAATAAACAGTTTATTCCTTCCGCTTTGTACTCTTTTTTTCAGTTTGTACATGTCCAACTGAGCACATCAAGGTGTTGGAACGATAGCAAGGCCTACTCAGTCTTTGCTATGGTCGTGCGCAAATCTAACATGGTATCAAAGCATGTTTTTTTGTTCAACAATTGCAGCAGCAGCAGCCGCTTAGTGAAGGATTGGTGGGGACATTCTCCACCATCACTTTACAGGGGAGTGGCATCAGCAAGGTTGACGCATCTGCCTCGCACTTCAACCTGCATGTTGCACAAGCACAAAGGTTCTCACGAGTAACATGGAACCTGAGAACCCAAGGGAAGGTTCTCCTCAGCATGACAATGAGTCTGTCTTGCATGGTTTGTGCATGGGTCAGGAACAAGGACGCCATGTTGCAGATCACGCATAACGCCAAGCAGCTGAGGCACAACGCTTTGCAGAAGAGGCACCGCGGAGGGCGCAACAAGAAGCATTGGCGCGTCAAACTATGGAGCACAAGAGAGAGGCATTGAGGCAGCAGATTGGAGCCCAAGAGCTCCTTCGACAACAAGAGCAGCTCACTCATGCTGCTCAAACTTCACACACACAGCAGTTGTAGCAGTGACATGCTGCTTTAGCAGCACAGAATGCTCAACTTCAACAACAACTGCACATGCTTCACCAGTAGCTGGCTGTGTATCAACAACAACAACAGCAAGAGCAGATGCTGGAGCAGATGATGCAACAACAATAACAACAGCAACAGCAGATGCAATGGCAACAGCATTCACAAGCATCATCAACACATCTACATCAAGGAAGTCCTTCTCCTATCGTGCAACCAGCTATCCCTCAGCAGGTACAACATGGAACACATGCAAATGGAGGGATGCCATAACAGTTTGTGGCAGAAACCCAAAATGTGCCATTGGTGCCACATATGGCAACATTTTAGCAGGCTCAACCGGCACCCATGCCGCAAGCCTATATGGCCCAACCTGCATCAGCTACAGCAGGAGTGCCACTCGTTCAACCACATCCAGCCATACCCATGCAGCAGATCCTTGTGCAAGCCCAGAAAATGGCAGGAGCAATAACACCGTTTCAATGCCTAGAGAATACAGTGCATGCAGCTGCAACATCCTTGCAATTGCACTAAATGAAAGTGGACAAGTTTGATGGCGAGAACTTCCCGCACTGGGCCCACAAGTTCAAGCAAGTCGTCCAGATTCACTGCCTATGGGAGTTTTACAACGTGCACTATTCTCCTCCACCACTCGGATCGCCAGCACAAGTAGTGTCAAACTTCACGTTCTTCACCAAAACTACATACATGGTTATGGACAATCAACTGAGTCCTCGCATTGAGCAAGCGATCAGGGTGTTTGAGAACTCGCGCGAACCTGCCCATCATGCCTGGTCCTACCTGCTACGGACCTACATGTTGAGAGACTCCACCTTCAAGTCTCATCTCCTGACCGAGCTATCATACAACAACCTCAGCAACCTTGACAACATAGAGGACTACATGAACAAAGCTAAGTCCTTGCGTGATCGGCTCGCCGTAACGGATGCTCCAATCTCGGAGCCCGTCTTTGTGACCTTCCTCCTCAGTGGGTTAACAGGTGATTGGGAGAATGTAAGGCATGTGCTGAAATTCAAGTAAGAGGCTGAACTGACAGAGGTGTACGTGTGTAAGACTCTACTTATGGAGCAACGCGATGGCAAGCTCGCCAAGGAAAAAGCAAGCTTGAGTCCAAACGTGCCTTTTACAGCAGCACCTACCAGCCACGTCAACACAACTGAGTTGTCGTGGAAGAGCCAACCGAAAATGAACTCGGCATCCTCCCATGCATGAGCTCGATCTGCTCCAAACGCCAACACCCGAAACTCCTTTGGCTAGCAATCAGGATCACGGCCTGCAGTGGAATGCCACTACCGCAAGAAGATTGGCCACATGCAAAGGGGCTGCAAAAAGAGGATTGCGGATGAAGAGCAGGCAAGGAGGAAGAAGGGTTACAAGGGGGCGAGGCCAGGAGAAAAAGGGAAAGAGAAGAAGGAGGATGGAGGCAAAGAAGAGTAATCTTAGCAGAAGACTAAGAAGAAGGGAAAAGAAGGAGGCAATAAAGAGTTTGATTACTTAGCATACGTGTTCCAGCTCTCGGATGTACAAAGCAACGGCCTTGTTCGATCACCATATGTGTGGTACCTTGATAGTGGGTGCACATCACACCACCTTTGAGAGGTCATGTATCCAGGATCTCCAACTCATCACTAAAGGTTTTGTTACCGTCGCCAACAATCGACAAGTGCCAGTGTTGGGAAAAGGCAGAGTGACAGTTACAGGGTACAACGGAGCTCAGGTGAAGTTTGGAGATGTTCTCTACATCCCTAAGATCACCATCAACCTTTTTTCACTAGGACAGTTGATGAAGAGGGGGGCTCACATCATGAGCAGGGGTGATAGCATCACCTTGAGGAGCCATAAAGGGGATGTTTTCGCTCAAGGACGTCTTCTTCCACATGGCATGATTGAGCTTGATTTTAGCCCACCTTCTGCAGTAGCTCAAGAGGCTCCCTTTGCAGCTGCAAGTCTACATCAGTCTACAGGTGCAGACATGTTCATGTGGCACAAGAGACTTGGCCACATTAGCAATGAACTGGTTGAGACCATGAAGAAGCGACAGCAAGTTGAGGGACTTGACATTAGAGATTGTGATAGCAAAGGCACAGCAGATCCTTGCGAAGACTGTGTAAAGGTAAAGCTGCCTCGACAAGTGTACAACGGTTTGATGGAACAGGGGATCGATACTACCAATGGCTACAATGAGAAGCTCTAAGTGGAGAACATGCAGCAGAGTGGAAACAACATTGGACACAAAGTACAACAGTTTGATGGAACACGGGACGTGGGAGCTCACCGAGCCACCACCACACTCACGACCTGTCGGGGTAAAGTGGGTATTCCGGATCAAGACAAAGGCTGACGGCAGCATCGACAAGTTCAAAGCGTGTCTGGTAGCAAAAGGCTTTACGTTGGTTGAAGGCAAGGACTTCTTTGAGACCTATGCCCCTGTGAGCCGCTACACAACGGCACACATTATGCTCGCTATTGCAGTAGTTGAGGACTACACAGTGCAGCAGCTTGATGTAAAAAATGCCTTCTTGCATGGAGAGATGGACACTACGGTGTTCATGAAACAACCGGAAGGTTACGATGACGGGAGTGGAAGAGTCTGCAAGCTCGTGAAGAGCCTCTACGGCCTCAAACAAAGCCCACTCCTCTGGTAATGGAAGCTACAAACGCTGTTGGGAAACCTCAATTTCAAGCCATCAGCCTACGACGACTATCTCTTTCTTCACAAGCCCGCTCTTCACGCTTGTCCTGACTGCTACGCCCTCGTGTACATGGATGATATCCTCATCATCGGACCATCTACTGAGTTCATCCAATCAACAGCTAAAGCAATGGCCAAGGAAGTGAACATCACCCTCATGCCATCCTTCGCATGAGCATCAAGCGCAACCATGACTTGTGGGTTTTGGAGCTAAGCCAAGAAACATGCTGCACCAAAGTCTCTGAACGCTTTAACATGCCCGAGCGACATGTACCTACACCATTGACCCAGCAGCAGCTAACCCATCGTGGAGAAAGGGGGAGGAGTGAAATAGACTATTGCACCAGAGTTGGATCACTCATACACGGTGCAAGCTACACACGTCCTGACCTGGAGTATGCTGCGGGCAACCTTGCACGTGGGATGAAAAGAGCTCGACCTGAGACTTGCTCAACTCAGGCATGCAAAGAGCTCGATCGTGCACTTATGTACATTAGAGCAACAAAGGACACAACATTGAGCTTTGGCAGTTCCAAGGACCTGGAGCTGAAGTGCTTCGTTGACGTAGATTTTGGAGGGACAGAGGAGGATCGACATAGCACCACTAGCTTTGTGTGCCTCCTATCCGGTGCAGCTATCTCATGGTCTAGCAAGCGGCAGAACATTATCACACTCAACTCTGCCGAAGCTGAGTATGTCGCAGCTACATCTGCTGCACAGGAGGTGACCTACTTGCGGAACCTTGTTGAGGACATCGGATTTCGACAGGAGAGTCCTACTGAAATCTACGTGGACAACAAGTGTGCAGTCAACCTAGCCAATTCTATGAAGTTTCAAGGACGGACAAAACACATAAACATACGCGAACATTGGATCCGGACAAAGGTCCTTGACGGCACAGTACACCTCGTGCATGTGCCTGGTTCGGATCAAGCAGCAGAACTCCTGACAAAGAGCATTCCAAAAAACACCTTCAACAAATGTGCCGTGCAGTGTGGAATCACCTCAAGCGCACTCTCGCAGTATCGACGAAAGAGGAAGGACTTCATTGGCACACGAAAGTAAAAAATGCGCACCCACACCATGTTGCTCGACACGCAGTAGGACCTGCCCTTGTGCTTCATGATGCATGAAGCGCACTCCCCCACAAGTGCATCGGTAAGGGGGAGTGCGGCTGTGAAGAAAGACAATGTCTTCCAAGCTCCTGTGGACACCTTCACTCTGCGCCTTGGCCACCTCAAATCAACAATGCCTCACATTCAGGCCACTGGTGCAGTTTACAACATGGGAGAAAGCAGCATGCACCAGATTCTTCAAGGAATGGGTGAATAATCTGAAAATTTGCACAGAATTCAAGTGTGTGGTGCACCAGCGACATCGCCCTAAAAACTGGCCAAGGTGGAGGCCCACAACCATTCGTCATTAAAGAGGCAACTGCCTGCTACAGGAATACGTCAGCAGCAACACCGGATTTAACACCAGCAACACGCAGCAGAAGCTGGAAAGTCTACAGTGGCTACTTTTCCGCAACTGGTTCTACCAAACAAAGTTTCACAAAACCAGGATGATCGCGCCGTTGGCGCGGAAAAAAAATTCTCGAGTCAGCGACGACAGCAAGACGCTGCCGCTCGTTCGTGCGAGCATTCGACGATTCGGACGCCGAATGGCGCCGTTGGAATGCGGCATGGAGCTCGCGGCTCACTGCTGCTCGCTCTCCCGAGCGGCTGTTTGCTTGCGGGAGCGAGCGCACTGAGCACCACGGAACCCATGGCATTCCAATGCAGAAGCTAAGAGTCCATCTTCCCTCGACCTGCAGCAAAAAGGTCACGTAGCAGCAGGCATCCAAAAGCAGCGCAGCCAAGATTGGAGGCAAACAACACATACGAGCAAACTGTTGACGCAACACTATGCGCACTCACCGTGATAGCGAAACCCAGCGTGGAGTCGACTTCTACGTCGGTTGCTTCGAAGCTCGCAGAAGCCCACAGCGGTCACAGCATCTCCCCAACCAACGGAAGCGGTGGAAAATTTTGCAGCAGTGCCAAACGCGGAAGCAAGCGGGCGAGAGGAGCAGCAGAGCAAAAGCCAGCGGGTGCACACGGAACGAAGCAAGAAGCCACGTTCTTCCCTCCAGCACGACCACTCTCAGCCAGAAACAGTGGCTATGGACAATATGACTCTCCTTGCAGTGTTCAAGAACTTCGTGCGAAGTGCCTAGCGCGACAGGGGAGATCCGTGACTCCAAACGGGTACAACAGCAAACTCTCTATGAGCAATGAACTCTTGAGCAAAAAACGTGCTTCTGAGGAGGAGACGATGGTAGGGGACCGTCACCAAACAAGCACTGAACTGCAGCAGCCAACCTAGATTCGCAACAGTGCGTACGTATCTGACCAAATGAGCGCTAGACTTGCGAAAACGGCCTCCACCTCCGAGTGAGCAGAGAGTCATAAGTTTTTTTCTGGCCATCAGCCCTCTTCTGCCAGCTCGCCTTCGTCCTTTCCAACAAAAGATATCATCATTGGAATTTCCTACTGCGAGTCAGCATCTTAAAGAGTGACAAACAACAACCTTGGACACCTCAATTGCCGCTGGAGTGTCCAAGGATCAGCCTGCAAGCTTGGAGACACCCAACCTTGGAGCAGAAAAGGAGAAGAGACTGGGAGTTGACAAAATGCATGATAAAATTACATTTTTACATCAAGGAGGTGCTCCAAGTCTCCATGATTGTTACGAAGCAGACCACATGCCCAGACAGGCACATGGAGAGATCCAGAAAAACGTTTCTGGTAACCCGGAAGCCGAAATGAAAGAGGAGCCTATTTTCTTTCACCCAACAAAATTCTCAAACTTCATTGAGGTGCCTTACAATTACGACGAGGAAGCAGACATCCCTCTCATCGAACCGAGGCTCATAGAAACTGAAGAAATCATCGATGTCTTTGCTCCCAAGTAATTTTGGGATGTTTTACGCTCATCTTCACCAGCGCACCTATCAAGGGGGAGTGTTGGAGTACAGTGATAACTGCGCTGGATTTATGCTTCCACCTAGAGTAGTGGGATTCTGATTCGGAGCCTTCTACAGCAAGTGACAATTTTTGTGTGTGGTATACCGAGAAAATTCCCATGGGGAATTTCCATTGTACAAGCCGAAGAATATCTGGATTCTAGTCCAATTGGTCGTGTTCATGACCCAGACGTGTACAGCTGATCCAACATCGTTGAGGACAAACCTCGGCCACCTAGCCGAGGTTGCTATCCCACATTGGATAACTTGGCAACAGCCTCACACGAGGCAGTATGGGGCAATCAGTACTACGAGGCTGCTATCCAAAACTTTATAGGCAGCAGCGAGGTCGCCTAACACATGCACAACCTCGTACAATAATGTCTGCATCATCAGCGAGGCCTCCAACATTGGAAGGCGCTTTACTACATCAACATGTGGGACCGCTGGGACCACTACCGATGATGCAGCAGTGGGACCATTGGGACCACTACAGCTGGGACCGCTAGGACCGCCACCTATGGTACAAGCCAGAGCCACAGTATAAAAGGAGGCCAGTAACTGCCACTACAATAACTCAACATTCTGAACTACCTCAGCGACAGCTACCATCATCACCCCTTGAAGTCAGCCTTCTGACTTGATGCTTAGATCCAGATCCTGTTGGAGTTCTCCTCTGTGGACCCAGTGAGCGTGGCACTTCTGCCTGCTTGGGTAGGAGGCGGCCTCACTTCATGAAGGCCTGTCAACGTGCAAGACACGCCAGGACACTTGCCACAAGGCTAGGAGCCTGGCAAGGTGTTACACCCAGCTTGGGCCAAGAACAGAATCAGAGCACGTAGCTGTACACAAGTTGCTGTGAGACTTGTACTTAGTGTCTCTGTACTTGTACTTGTATTAAATATAATTCAGTCAGATTTCCCCAAAACAGAAGAAAAAAACTGTACTCTTTTTTACAGTTTGTACAAGTCCCACTGAGCACGTCAAGGTCCTGGCACGATAACAAGGCCTACTTAGCCTTTGCTATGGTCGTGCACAAATCTAACAATTGTGACTGATTAGGAATGAAGAATGAACAGCAATGGGAGTCCCCTCCAAGTTCTAGCCCCCCCTCCCCACCACCTCTTTAGAGCTTGCTACTCAGCTAACTAGCCAATCAGAAAATAGACCTAGACCAATTTCTGGCGGGCACGGTTTTCTCGGTGAGCCCTGCTAAACGGTCGACATCCCAAAACCCGGGCGTCTGTTTTGCCTGAAAACTGGATGATACCATAATGCTGACGTTGTAAACGTAGCCGCGCGGTCAGAAACAGCTAGAACAAGAGGTCAATGTTCCACGTAAAGCGTGCAACGGGTTACATAGTAAGATAGTAACATTACAATATGTAATCATTGTAACATAATACATGTATATGTAAATCCATATTTATTTCTATATATTTTTATGTAAACATAAATATCTATGTATATCTACATCAACATCTACACCAATATCTTTACTCATGTCTATATGTGTATCCAAGTTTATATCTTCATAGATAAGTATAAGAATGCTTATCTAAATCTATGCTTATATATATCTATATGTACAAATACACTTCTATCTATATTCATATCTATGCCTATATGTGTATCCATATCCATACCCACATGCATGTTTATATCCATATCCATATTTCTATCCATATCTGTATCCATATCCATATCTATATCTATATCTTTATCTTTATCTATGTCTATGTCTATACCTTATTCTATATCTTTGTCCATATCTATATCTACGTCTATATTTAGATCTATGTCTTTATCTATATCTACATGTATACTTAAATTTACAACCACATCTACGTCCATATCTACATCTACATCTACATCTACATCCACATCTAAATCTAAATCTAAATCTAAATCTGAATCTAAAGATAAATCTATATGTATATATAAATCTATATCTACATTGATATCTACATATACATCTACATCTATTTCTCCATAAACATCGACATCAAAATATACATGTAAATAAATGTTTTCATGTACGAATAAATCTACATAAAAATATAATTCGAAGTGTTCTTATAAATGTACTTTAATTAAGTCTACGGCTACATCTATGAATATGTAAATGTATGTTTACCCAGGTATTACATGTATGTATACTTGAATCAATATAATTTTCATTAGATAATTCTATTTGATAGAATATAAGTTCAAGTTTATGAACAGGTAAGTTTGAGTTGTTTTCCAAATATTGTATCTTAAGTTGTTATTTGGGTTCAACTTCATTGTCCCCATGGTTCTGATATCTCTTTCTCGTAGTCGACTGGGGATAAAAATGGAATGAACAAAGATTTGTTCAATTTCCTCGTTGTCTTTGCGTTGTTGATGAGGCACCGTCGCTTGATCCGCACGGCGTGGGTGAGGTGCAGGGAGGGTAACAAAAACAGAAAAAAGGACGCAGTCGACGTGAAAGAGAGGACAAGGATGGCTTGTTGCTCGTCCTCTCAACTCCTCCAAATCACCGTCGCGGCCGTTACCGCCATCGCTGGCGACCCTCCGCATGCTCTTTGCAGTGCCGGTGTGCATGGCCTTGACTTTACCGCATGTCTCTCTTGTAAGAACTGTTGCCCGTCTTTGGCACTGTTGCCCCGTTGCTACTTGGACCACTGCTTGCTCTTGTGTTCGCTTTTACTGCTGGTGCTCGTGCGTGTGTGCGCTATTGCCTATACGTTTTCCCTTCTTCTTGTGCTGGAGATTGTGTAGCGATGATGCTAGTGCTGCCGCTGCTTACGCCGTAGCTTGCTCTGCGGGCGGCATAGTTGCTACTGTTGCCGCTCATTTTTCTACGTCCATCCCCTCCCTCCCACTCTCATTCATGCACCTTTCCTTCTGTCTCTGTCTGTCTCTGTCCTTGTCTTTCTGTCTGTCTGTCTGTCTGTCTGTTTGTCTGTCTGTTTGTCTGTTTGTCTATTTGTCTGTCTGTCTGTCCGTCTGTCAGTTGGTCTGTCTGTCTTTCTGTCTGTCTGTCTGTCCGTCTGTCTATCTGTTTGTCTATTTGTCTATCTCTCTGTCTGTCTTTCTGTCTGTCTGTATGTCTATCTGTCTTTGTGTGTTTCTGCCTGTCTATCTGTCTGTCTGTCTGTCTGTCTATTTGTCTGTCTTTCTTTCTATCTGTCTGTCTGTCTATCTGTCTGTCTGTCTCTCTGTCTGTTTGTCTATCTGTCTATTTGTCTATTTGTCTATTTGTGCCTCCGCACCTCCGCACCTTTGCTCTGGTGGCCGCCACCATCACCCCCCCACCACCGCTTCTGCGCACCCTAGCGGGACTCCGCAACCTAGTGTGCTAGGGTGCGGGTCCCTCCCCAGGGCAGGTCTCAGTTCCGATCTCACTAGGGGGACATGCAGGGGCAACGCCACGTGGCGGGAGGGAGGCCATGTTTTGAGGCACGGCTTTTGGTGCCTCCCTCTTTGAGGTACCATAAGGGCTGAAAGCAGGCTGTACGTGTGGATGGGGGGAAGGCGGTTACAACGCCGGTCTCGCCCTACCATTTCGACGTGCCACGTGGCAGCGATAGGTGGAATACCCCAAATGGCGTCGGATTACACTTCCTGACCGCCCGACGACCTTACACGTCCAAACAAGGCGGCAAACGTTTTTGCGGGTAGCAGGGGACTACTGCTAGCCGCAGGACCTGCTCGTTCCCCTCCGCAGCCCGCCCTTGTGAAGCTTACCGCCGCCAATTTGACCATGGTTTTTTACCGTGTCGAGCTAGCGTTTGCTACGTCAACGGGGGTGGTCTCGCGGTAGCTGCTGGTCGGTAGCAGACGGGAGGGCAGGGGAGGGAAGCTGGCTGCGAGCCATCGGGTGAGCAGGTGGGGGGAGATTTCGGAGGGCATCCGACGGTTCAGATTCACGGAGCAAATTTTGGAACAAGGTGCAGGACAACGCTGGGCCATAATGGGGAGCGAACAGGAGAACCGTTGGATTGTCGATCGGGACGGACGAGGAGAAACGATGGTGCCAAGGCTTTTTGACGGCGGAGATGAGCCGACGCGTAGGTTGGTGACGGCAGGTCTGTGGGGACTGGGAGCCAAGTGACAGCGGGGCCCCGTGCCCTCGACGGGTTTTGGATGGACCATGTCGGTGGCAGGGGCTTTTCACTCCAACAAAAAACTACGATCGCAAAGCGGGGGGGTTCTGGATCTGGATCTGGAGGGGGGTTCGAGAGCCGATTACGGATGCGAGGAACATCCGAAACAGGTCCCCCGTTCCCGGCGGACAGAAGCCCGGACGAACCCCCCTCGCTCCGGATCGACGAGACAGTTGGATCCGCTGCGGACCCCGCGAGCGAGCCAGCTCGCCAGCCTCCCCTACTACCGCGGTGGGACCGTTACAGGCCGTTCTTCCCAAGTACTCTCGGCCCTGCCCAACGAAACCCTACGTCCGACACCCACGCCACCGCCATGGGTCCCTCCACCCCTCCCGCCGCAAATACGCCTTCATCCCCTCGCCTGCCTAGGACCTCTGGTGGGCTTGGCATCGGCATGGTTTCAGGGCTACCCAACGGTGGCGCTAAAAATGGTGCCAACGTTGGCGGCATTGGGTCTAGCGGTACAAACCGACCTGCAACGGGTCAAACAGGGAGGGACACAACAAGCGCAACAAGTGCAGC
This sequence comes from Penium margaritaceum, assembly GCA_023375785.1. Lineage (NCBI taxonomy): Eukaryota > Viridiplantae > Streptophyta > Zygnematophyceae > Desmidiales > Peniaceae > Penium > Penium margaritaceum. The sequence goes on from SZWC01010937.1 coordinate 14,472, forward strand.
AAGCGGCACACCAGGCAACAGCGTCGCAACAGGCTACGACGGAGCGGCAGGTTGGACTGACGTGGCAAGCAACGGAGTACACGGCGCAGCAAGCAGCTCAGCAGGTGGTGCTGATGGCATGGCGGGTGGCAGGGCCGTCAGAATAGCAGGTGGACTGCCATCCGCCCCAACAGTAACTCCACCCACGGCAGCAAGAGCAGCGGTTCCGATAGAAGTAGCAGCAGCAGTAGTAGCAACAGCAACAGCAACAGCAGTAGTTGCAGCAGTAGCAGCAGTAGCAGTAGCAGCAGCAGCAGCAGCAATGATAGCAGCACCACCACCAAGAGCAGCAGCAGCAGTACCAGCTGCAGCAGTGCCAGTTACAGCAATAGCAGCAACAGCGGCAGCAAAAGCAACAGGGCCAACAACGGCTTCCGATGCAGGAGCAGTAGCACCATTGCTCGCACCATCCGCAGCAGCTACAACCACTGTGGCACATGTGGGAGCAGCAGGTGGCGCAACAGGTAACATTGTAGGCTCTGCATGCAGAAGAGCAGCAGGCACAGTGCAAAACACAGTAGGGAGGGGGGCAGCAGGGAACCCTACAAGCTGGCATAGTCAGGGGTAGGGCAGGCGGCAGCAAGTGCCGGAACTGCTGTTCATGGAGACGACTCAACAAGCAACACAGCGGGACCGGCTAGGGGCAACGCAGACGGCGGTTCCACTGGCAATCAGGGGGCACAACAGGCGACAGGATAGGCGGAGCAACAAACGGACTGCGATCCGGTGGGATCCCCTCCACCCTCGTACCCAACCCCCCCTCCTTCTTCCCGTGGGCCCTCCCTCCTCCTGCCCCCCCTACACCCGCCCCTCCCCTCCATTCCGCTTCCCTAGACTTACCCATGCAGATGGAACTGTGTGCACACATAGGGAGGGTGCTTGGCGAAGGGACAGTGGAGCAGCCGCGGCAGCTTCCTCCCGGTCAAACTCGGACCTATGGGTGTGGCGGCAGTCCTCCGCGACGAGGGAGGTCGCCGATGCCATGGCATGGTCAGCGTGGGCGGTGGTCCGTGCCTGCCGTGCCTTGGTCAACCAATTCACCGTAGGACACATCGAACAGGAGGGAGAGCCCTGGACGGATACGTTGGGCCGAGCGCAGACGGAAGCAGCATGGGCTACAGATAGGAAAGCCCCAGGGAGTCCACGACCGGCCTACCACCCCATCATTCGAGATCCCATGCTGGACTGTGCATGGGCGTGGCAGAGGTGGGCACAGGAGTAGTCCCACATCGTGGCCCAAGTGGGAATGGGACGCCCCCGCCCCCCGCCAAGCCGGGTGGACGAGGTCGTCCAGGAGCAGTCTCCGCCGTCGCCGATGCGGCTTGGGCACTTGGCGAGGGAGCTGGGCTTACTCGACGGGTAGTGGGAGGCGTCGGGCGCGCCCTGCTGGAGGTCCAAGAAGCGGGTCCGGTCCACTCCCCCCCCCAAACTCAGTCCCCTGCACCCACGCCCTCTCATGGCGTGGGAGTACCCCCTCCCCTCCCCCTGCCCCTCCCCCTCCTATCCACATAATACGATTTGCTCGTTCGGGCTGCCCACAGGGCATGCGATGACACGACAGCGGCAGAGGTGGCAGCAGAGTGGCTGCTCCATGCATGGTTGACGGTCGACGTAGCATGAGTTGCTGAGGGTTTCGGGAGGATGGGCGGGGTGGGAACAGTGGCTTGTAGTGAGACGATCAGTTTCGCCCACCTCGTAGCGGTTGCAGCAGGAGAGGCTGCACGAGCGTCAAACGATGCTGCAGGAGCTGTAGCAGAATGGGCATGGTCCCCCCACAGACCCCGGCTCACCCCCGCCCGGGCCGCCACACAGGTTGCACACGTGGCCCTGGCTTGGGAGGCTCAGTGTTTCGCCGACTCTCAAGCCCGGATGGCAGTCGAGGCTGCGAGATACGGACTCCACACCGATGCAGCTGCAGAACCAGGCCTTGGAGGGCAAGAGCTATGGGCCCAGCGGCTCTGGGAAGCGCGGACAGTGGTGGAGCAGACGGCAGGGCACGTCTGCACTACCGTACTTGCGGCAGCTACGGAGGTTGGTGAGTGCGGAGAGCGGGCTCGAGAACTAATCGCTCTCGTAGTAGCAGGATGCCCCTCAGGAGGCCAGGAGTGGTCACGAGCAGCCGTTGTCATCCTGGCCTATCCGGCCATGCCATCTAGGTTCCCCCTGTTCCCTCCCCCTCCTCCCCCCCCAAACCCGCCCCTGAGTTTCCAGAGGTCCAGGCAGCACGCGCTATGGTGGAGAGGGAAGTCCGGTATTACATTGTCGTCGCCCTGGAAAAAGCTGGGCGTCAGTCTCAGCCGGGTACGGATTCGGGACAGGCCGCCGTTCTCCTAGGCACAGCGACTACTCTGGAGCGGACAGGGATCGCGGTGGAGAGAGCACAGGATGCACATGACTCAGCCACAAGAACGGTACAAGTCCTCAGTACATCGGCCCGGTGGAGGATCCGAGCGAGAGGGGCGGCATCGGTCCTCCTGGCCTCGTTGGTCCGGGCCGCCCTGGTGGCCGGGATGTCCAGTGGTGGGACGGCGCCGGCTGTCCGCGCTGCGGCTACATCAACTCGTCGAGCCCATGCAGCGGCTGGGTGTATTGTGGACTTCGCTCGAGGGGGGGGCCAGACCAGGCCGCCATCCTTCTCCTACCTAGTGCCATCGGCATCCGAGGGGGGGCACAGGAAACACCAGCGTGTGCGTTGCCCTTGCGGCTGTTGAGGCTGCTGCCTTGCTCTGACCCACCCGGAGGGGAACAGTCCATGAGGCCTTCCTCTCCAGCCTTGATTGGGGAGAGTGGTGGGGGTTCGAGGAGGACGCGACACCAGGGCAGGGAGACCCGGCAGTAGGGGTACCGATGGAGGGGGCCCTGGTGAGGGAGGGGCCAGAGCTAGAGAGGAACCCAAGGAGCCCGGTGCGGAGGAGCAGGAGTAGGGTGTCCCCCCCCCAACCCGGGGGAGGCCAGGGACAGGGGGATGCAGGACCAGGTCAGGAGGGAGGAGAGGCCAACGGGGGAGGCCCAACAGATGGTGATGGAGGGGAGGGAGGAGAGCGTCAGTGGCACCGGAGGATGCGACGCAGGTGAGGCCTCATCACACCAGTGGCGGGAGGAGAGGGGGGAGAGCCCCTCGGGGAAGCAGAGGGCGATGGGGCATGAGGGCCTGGGAGCAGGCGGGGGGCGAGCTGCATTGAGTACGACGACCTAGAGGACGGCGTGGCAGAGACTGTAGGAGGAGGTTGCCAAAGAGTGTGGAGATGTCCGGGTGGACATGCGGGAGTGGCTTCGCGGCCTGTTCATCCGATGTGACGAAGACGTCTCTGGGCGGCTTCTGATGGTACAACAGCAGGAAGGAGAGCTAGGAGAGGCCTTACGTCGGATGAAAGGCATGCAGGATAGGACAAACCCACAAGTTGCCTCTCTGTTCTGGATAGCACAAGAGCTCCAGGGGGCGCTCCAGGAGGCGGCACAGGGGCGAGAGGAGGAGAGGGCAAGGGTGGAGCAGGCCCACCTACACCTGGCGCAATAGGTAGGCGAGGTTTGGGCGGGCACAACGGAGGTTGTGGGGTAGCAGCAAGTTAGCCTCGCAGTAGTAGCGGAGGATGTAGGGAGGCAGCGGATGAGAGCGGAATCAGAAGGAGAGCTCCTACGGCAGCTAGTGCGAAGGGTACAGGAGCTGGAGAGACGGCTAGACATAGCGGGGGAGGATGTAGTAATGACAGAGCAGGAGAGAGGACCATAGGGGACTACACCTTCCCGGGGCAGTAACAGGGAGGTGGCGGCAGAGAGAGATGAGGGGCCTCCCAACCGGGAGCACGGCCTGATACAGGTGCTGGTGGAGCAGCCAGCAAGGGAGACGTCTGCGGGAGGTGTGGTCACGGTGGAGGCAGAGGTGGTGGCGGCAGTCCAGCCGACAGTGGCTCCGAGGTTTGAGTGGGAGCCGAAGGAGGAAGGCCGCAGCGGACGGCGGCGGTGACGGCTACCAAAGCGGGTGAGAGACCGCCGGCGGCGGGCGGCGACGGCGGAGATCCAGGCCGGTTTGGTGCGGGTGACATGGAATGGAGGGGCACGAGAGGGTGCAAACGTTTGTAGTGGGGAGGGTGAGGGAGCAGCCCATACGGGCAGGGCCAGTGGGGTCGGCGGGGGGGCTGGCAGCAACGGAGAGGGTGAGGACAGTGGGGGTCGCGGTGGAGAGGGTGGAGCTGGAGACAAAGGCGGCGGCGGGGGCGGCGGTGCGGGGGGAGGTGGGGACGGGGGGGGCAGGGGGGGAAGGAGGGGGTGGGGGGAGCGGAGACGGAGGGGGTGGCGCAGGGGGAAGCGAAGAGGAAAATGTGGATAAGGATGGGGAGGAGACGGAGAGTGAGGAGGAAGGAATATGCGCAGCAGGGGGGGCAAGGAGGGATCAGCCAGCAGATCCCAAGCCCCCTCNGGAGACAAAGGCGGCGGCGGGGGCGGCGGTGCGGGGGGAGGTGGGGACGGGGGGGGCAGGGGGGGAAGGAGGGGGTGGGGGGAGCGGAGACGGAGGGGGTGGCGCAGGGGGAAGCGAAGAGGAAAATGTGGATAAGGATGGGGAGGAGACGGAGAGTGAGGAGGAAGGAATATGCGCAGCAGGGGGGGCAAGGAGGGATCAGCCAGCAGATCCCAAGCCCCCTCCTCCCCCCGTAGGTGCGAGTGGCACACGCCACGAGATGGCTTGTAGGCGGGGGGTGGGAAGGTGGGGTAGTGAATACGTCGCACACAGAGCTAGGGTCACGGCAGGTGCACGGGTGGCAGAGGCAGCGAGGGTGCAGCAGGGGGGGTTGGGGGAAGTAGGGGAGAAGGCGGGGTCGTGGCTTGTCTATGTGTGGCGACGGAGATGCGGGGAAACTGGGAGGGGGATTGGAGGGAGCGCGGGAGGCGAGGGGATGGAGGGTGAGGGGGCAGGCCAGCCGGCGACGGCGATGGTCGTGGGGAGGGCAGAGGCCCGCGTGGGAGAGGGAGAGGTGGGGGGGGAGTGGTGCACCAAGCAGGATCAGGAGGGGAGGGCGGAAGGGGAGGGCTGAGGGCGACTGGGGGGAGGAGTGCAGGGGTCCCAAGCAGGGGTCCTTGGGGAGGACCCCCGTGGCGGTGCCCGTGGATTGGCTGTAGTTTTGTAGGAAGGGGGGAGAGCAAGCGATCTATCCTCCAGCACTGGACGCAGAAACACAACGAATGGTGCTTTGCGGCGGCAGTGGCAGGAGAGTAGAGGAGAGCCCCGAGGCAGGAGCCCATACCAGGTGGGCTAGCGGAGTGGCAAATGGCGCAGGATGCATGGCGAGTGGCAGATGAGAAGGGCGAGCAAGAGGCATGGTTGGTAGGGAGGCGTGCCATAGGAGCAGGATGGGCAGCACCGGGGTAGACTCCCTGTGCGGAGAGAGGGTGGCGGCATGGGCAACAATCCTGAGTGGCGGGGGAGGCCGAGCGAGAGGCGAGCCGCGCTCACCGGGCCCTTGGGCAGCAGGTGCGTCGGGAGCGGGAGCGGCGGGAAAGGAGTGGACATATCGCGGGTGGAGAGATTGCGGCGCGTCGAGGGGCGCTCGACAGCACCCAGGAACGGACTCGAGCTCTACTAGGCATATTTTCCCTGGATACGTTTGAGGAGCAGGTGGAGGAGAAGAGGAGAGGGATCCAGAAGCGGGGAAACGGGGGTGATGAGGGATGCCGGGGAGGGAGTGTCGGAGGGGGAACTGGGGATGGAGGGGGGG
>SZWC01010937.1:25750-36469 GCA_023375785.1 Penium margaritaceum
CCCCCCCCCCCCCCCCCCCCGTCAAGTGGAAAGCGTATGAGGGGAGTGTATGAAGGAGTGAATGGAACATTGTATGATAGCAATAAACAATAGTACAATTGTGTACAAGGAGGAGAAACTTCATAGAAGTTATATGAGACCATGTATACAAGTGGACTATTTCAATGTAACGTCACTGATTAAGTGATGCACTCCTTCATACACTTCCATCATACACTTCGATCATATACTTTAACCCTTTGGACCCCCCGGCCCCCCCCTCCATCAAGTGCAAAGTGTATGAGGGGATTGTTGAAGGGGGTGAACAAAATTTGGTATGAGAGTGACGTACAAAAGTACACTTGTGTGCAAGTGCTGGAAACTTCAAGTGATAGGTTATCATGTACACAAATGTATCAACCTAACGTAACGTCACTTGTTAAGTGAAACACTCTATCATACACTTGTCTCACATACCATTGTTGTTTGGACCACCCTCCTTCGACTCCCCTCCTCCCTCCTCTCCCCGGTCAAGTGGAAAGTGTATGAGGGGAGTGTATGAGGGGGTGATCAAAAGATTATATGACGGTAACATACAAACCCACACTTATGTATAAGGAGGAGAAGCTTCACAGAAGCGGTAGGTAATCATGTACACAAATGTATTATTTCAATGTAACGTCACTTGTTTGGTNCCCCCCCCCCCCCCCCCCCGCCAAGTGGAAAGTGTATGAGGGGATTGTATGAGAGAGTGAACAAAATTTGGTATGACAATGAGATACAAAAACACACTTGTGTACAAGGAGGAGAACTTTCATGGAAGTTATATGGGATCATGTACACAAATGGATTATCTCAACATAACGTCACTTGTTGAGTGAAACACTCATTTATACACTTACATCATGCTGTCCTTTGGATCCCCCCACCCCTCCCCCTCCCCCGTCAAGTGCAAAGTGTATGGGGGGATTGTATGCGGGAGTGAACAGAATGTTGTATGATGGCGCCATACAAAAGTACACTTGTCAACAAGGAGGAGAAACTTCATAGACGTGATAGATTATCGTGTACACAAATGTATTATGTTACAACGTAACAACACTTCTTAAGTGATACACTCCTTCATACACTTGTCTCATACACTTATGTCATTTGGATCCCCCTCCTCCGACTCCACCCTCTCCCCCTCCCCCCCCCTCCCAAGTGGCAAGTGTATGAGGGGATTGTATGAGGGAGTGAACAGAATTTTATATGATGGCGCCATACAAAAGTACACTTGTGGACAAGGAGGAGAAACTTCATAGAAGTGATAGAATCTTGTGTACACAAATGTATTATTACAGCGTAACAACACTTGTTAAGTGATACACTCCTTCATACACTTGTCTCATACACTTCTGTCATTTGGACCCCCCTCCTCCGACTCCACCCTCTCCCCCTCCCCGCTCCCAAGTGGCAAGTGTATGAGGGGATTGTATGAGGGAGTGAACAGAATTTTATATGATGGCGCCATACAAAAGTACACTTGTGGACAAGGAGGAGAAACTTCATAGAAGTGATAGAATCTTGTGTACACAAATGTATTATTACAGCGTAACAACACTTGTTAAGTGATACACTCCTTCATACACTTGTCTCATACACTTCTGTCATTTGGACCCCCCTCCTCCGACTCCACCCTCTCCCCCTCCCCGCTCCCAAGTGGCAAGTGTATGAGGGGATTGTATGAGGGAGTGAACAGAATTTTATATGATGGCGCCATACAAAAGTACACTTGTGGACAAGGAGGAGAAACTTCATAGAAGTGATAGAATCTTGTGTACACAAATGTATTATTACAGCGTAACAACACTTGTTAAGTGATACACTCCTTCATACACTTGTCTCATACACTTCTGTCATTTGGACCCCCCTCCTCCGACTCCACCCTCTCCCCCTTCCCCCCCCCTCCCAAGTGGCAAGTGTATGAGGGGATTGTATGAGGGAGTGAACAGAATTTTGTATGATGGCTCCATACAAAAATACACTTGTGAACAAGGAGGAGAAACTTCATAGAAGTGATAGACTATTGTGTACACAAATGTATCATTACAGCGTAACGACACTTATTAAGTGATACACTCCTTCATACACTTGTCTCATAAACTTCTGTCATTTGGACCCCCCTCCTCCGACTCCACCCTCTCCCCCTCCCCCCCCTCCCAAGTGGAAAGTGTATGAGGGGATTGTATGAGGGAGTGAATAGAATTTTGTATGATGGCGCCATACAAAAATACACTTGTGAACAAGGAGGAGAAACTTCATAGAAGTGATAGATTATTGTGTACACAAAAGTATTATTACAGCGTAACGACACTTGTTAAGTGATACACTCCTTCATGCACTTGTCTCATACACTTCTGTCATTTGGACCCCCCTCCTCCGACTCCACCCTCTCCCCCTCCCCTCCCCTCCGAAGTGGCAAGTGTATGAGGGGATTGTATGAGGGAGTGAACAGAATTTTGTGTGATGGCACCATACAAAAGTACACTTGTGAACAAGGAGGAGAAACTCCATAGAAGTGATAGATTATCGTGTACACAAATGTGTTATTACAGTGTAACGATACTTGAGGGGAGTGTATAGAGGGAGTGCATAGAAGTTAATATGACAATGAAATACAAACGTACACTTGTGTACGAGGAGGGGAAACTTCATAGAAATAACATGAAATCATGTACACAACCAGAATTCTTTGAAAAGCTCTTAACGTGTAAGTTCATGTAGAAGTTACAAGGAAGATTCTTCATTATGTGAGTTTGTCCTCCAGTCTGACTAGGAACATTCTATGAAAGTTGTCCTAATGTATGGGTGAGTACAAGGAAGGTACTTGGAATCTACGTGTACAGAAAAAGGTATGGTGTACACAGATATAGTAGTGCATGAATTTGGGGTGATTGGGACTAAATGAACAAATCATCAGTTCGTGCTAGAAATTGCTGGTGAATTGACTGTCCCTGTTCCTCGTGATGGTTCTTGGCATGCCATGTACCCGTACGATGTTTAGAAACACCTGTGATGTTCCTTTGGCGATGACGGTGGTTGTTGTCGGAAAAAGGTGAGACATTTTGGAAAACATGTCGATAACCACAAGGATTGTGTCGTATCCCTTGGGTGTGACTGGTGATCTGGTAACAAAGTCCATGGAGATTTCGGTCCACAGTTCAGTCGGAATAGAGAGCGGCTACAGAAGTCTATCTGGCCATGCACAACGGGATTAATGTTGCTGACACGTGTCACTGGAATTGCAAAATTTGGCTACTTCGGTTTGCATCTTGTCCCACCATTAGTGCTTCGCCACCTTTTTCAGCGTCTTGTCTTCTCTGAAATGTCCACCTAAACCGGTGTTGTGGCACTCTTCGAGAGGCATAGTGTGGAGTTTGTCGCTCAGAAGAACGACCACCTGGCAAGGGAATCATCGTCGCAAATAGGGTGCGTCGTACGAGAGCTTTGCCTTGTTGTATCCACCATGTTGGTCGTAGCTACATATAAAAAACTGCTTGAGATACGGATCTCATTGCAGTTGAAGTGTCGCTACCTCAGCCGTCAATTCAGGTGGGCAACTGAGTGTGTCTATAGGGTTGGTTTTTTCCGGTCAATACTTAACATCATGGTCAAATCCGGATTTGAGGAACTCCATCCATTGGGTTTGACGTTGACTAAGTTTCGGTTGTGTCTTAACATGTTTTAGCACATAATGGTTGGTGCATAAAACACATCGGCAGCAATTTAGATACCACCACCAAGCCTTAAATGCATGTACGACTACTAGCATGTCGTTCTCCTGCATGACGTAGTTGAATTCCGGTCCGTGCAACTTTTGCAACATGTACACAACCGGTTGCTCTCTGTTGCCATGATCCTCTAGGAGAACCACGCTGATGGCATCAGAGGCGTCCATATCTATGACGTTGTTGATCATTGGATCAGTTGATCATAGGGCTCGCGCTAAGGTCAAAGTGCTCTACAAGGCAGTGAACGCTTATTATTTGATGTCCCCCTGTTGCCACTGATTTTCACTTTGAGTGAGATCATAGAGAGGCGCTAACACTCGGACGTAGTTCCTACAAACATGCTAGTAGTAATTGTAGTAACCAATAAAAATTTGAAAGTCTCGGACATTGGTCGTTGTCAGCCAATCAACAACGGCTGCCACTTTTTGTGGATCCATGGTGATCCGCCCACCGTTGATGTCCTGACCCAAAAACTTGATCAAACAGCGACCGAAATGGCACAAAATTTTTCTATCTTTGTAAAACAATGAGAACTTTTTGTAGACATCCATGGTGCTCATGCAGGGTGCTACTGTACACCAAAATGTCGTCGGGGTGTACCATTACTGAATCATTGAGGTACGAGCGGAAAAATTTGTTCATCACCGTGATGAACATCATTGGGACATTGGTAATTCCAAACGACATGATCGTGAACTCAAAATTCCCATAGCGGGTTGGGAGCGCCATCTTCATGATGTTGGTGTGAACCACACTGATCTGGTGATAACCGCTGCATAAGTCAATTTTGGTGAGAATTCCAGCTCCTCATCGCTGGTCAAAAAGTTCTTTGTCACGAGGAAGAGAGTAGTTGTTCTTGATGGTAGCATCGTTGAGCGCACGGTAGTCCATGCACATCCATGTTTTGCCAGTTTTCTTTTTGACAAACAATACCATTGTGGCATACACTGATGTGGATGGGTGCAAGAACCCTTGAACAAGCATCTCGTTGAATTGCCTTTTCAACTCAATCAGCTCGTCATTGCTCATTTGATAGGCTCCTTGACCTCTGATTTGACTGCCCAATTTCAGTTTGATGCAATGATCAATATGGCGTTGAGGTGGTAAGGTTTTCAAGACTTTGTTGGGGAAGACATCCGGAAATTCCCAGATGAACTCCTCAAGAACCATCACAAACTTTTTTGATGTCCACAAGGCTGATGAGTCTGATGAGGCCGATGAACCAGCTACCGCCACTTTTGTTTCCTCCACCGGATGAACTTGCATAGTGTCGGGGAGTTTGAGTCACGCGACCATAGGGGCTTACATGCGCTCGATCTCAAACGGTCCCAACCATCAGGGTTTGCGCTTCGAACAGTCAGATCCATGGAGATTCATGTTCGCCGAGCTGAGGAGGACTTTGTCACCAGCGGTGAAGATGTTGTCGCTGTGATCTTAGTCTGCTGCTTGCTTCATCGCTGCTTGTGTCTTCGTGAGGGTTTGTTGTGTTTCCTCTCAAACGGTGGTGAAATCTCGGCGGTGAAGGTCAACCACGGAAATGATACTGGGGCTTTGTAGTTATGCTGGTGTGGTGGAAGGTTTTCCATACACCACTTCAAATGGAGTTTGACCTGTTGTAGTGGAAACTGACAAATCATATGCGATTTTGGCGGTTGGAAGTTTTTGTGCCAAATCCGTCACATGAGGTTCGCATAGTGTTTTGGAGCAGATGTTTGAGCATCTCATTTGTTTTCTCGGTTTGACCGTTGGTTTGAGGATGAAATGTTGTTGAAAATTGAATTCTACTACCATAGCAAGTCACCTGTTTGCACAAAAAACGATTGGTTAATCGACCGTCTCTGTTGCTTGTGATGGTTCTCGGTACGTTGTGTACATGTATGATGTTGTTTAGAAATAGTTGTGCTCTTCCCTTAGCGGTGACAGTGGTTTTTGTCAGGATGAAGTGGGAGTAGAAAACCTGTCAACGACCACAAGGATGGCGTCATACCCCTTAGTGTGACCAGGAATCCGTTGACAAAGTCCATGGAGATGTTTGCCCATGATTCCGTCCAAACAGGGAGCGGCTGCAAAAGTCCAGGTGGCGTCGTGCAACGATATTCTATCACTGACATGTGTCACAGGTTTTGTAGAAGTTGGACATGTCCGATTGCATCTTGTCCTACCAACAGTTTTTTGCTACCTTCTTTAGTGTCTTTCCCTCTCCGAAGTGTCCACCTGGACCGGTGTCATGGTATTCTTTGAGTAGCATACGGCGAAGTTTGTCGTTTGGGGAAATGACCACTTGGCGAGTGAAGGGTCGTCGTGAGGAGGGTGAGTCGAATCAGAATTTGGTTTTATAACATTCGTTGTGTTGGCCGTAGCCTCGTGCAAATAGTCGCTGAAGGTATGGGTCTTATCGTAGCTGAAGGGATACCACGTTGGTCATTAAATCTGGTCGCCGGCTAAATGCATCTGCCGGATTGGCTTTTCCTGGTCAGCACTTGATTTCGTAGTCAAACCCAGACTCAAGGAAATCCATCCATCGGGCTTTGACATTGGCTGAGATTTGGCTGCGTCTTCAAATGTTTCAACGCGTGGTGGTCTTTGTACACAATGCATCGGATACACTCCAGGTAGCATCGCCATGTCTTGAATGCGTGAATGACTGCCAGCATCTCTTTTTCGTGCACCTTGTAGTTTAGTTCCGGTCCTCGGAGTTTTTTAGTCATGTAGGCAGCCGGTTGTTCACCGTTTCCATAGTCTTGCTGGAGGACCGTGCTAATGGCGCGGTCTAATGCATCCGTAGCCATGATGTAGTCAGACATTGGATTGGCTAATCGTAGGGCCGGCCCTGACGTCAAAGCGTTCCGCAAAGCGGTGAACGCTTCTTGCTCAATATCTCCCCACCTCTACTAATTTTCTTTTCGAGTGAGGTTGGAGAAAGGCCCTTACACTTGCGAGTAGTCCCGCACAAATTGCCGGTAGTAGTTGTAGAATATGAGAAAAATCTGAATTTCTTGAACATTGGTCGGCGTTGGCCAATCAACAACTACTACCACCTTTTTGGATCCATGGTGATTCGTCCAACGTTGATGACGTGACCCAAAAACTCGATCAAACGACGACCAAAGTCGCATTTTGAGAGTTTTCCAAAAAAAATCCTTCTGTAAAATCTTGAGAACTTTTTGGAGATGTCCATCGTGGTCCTCTGGGGTGCGATTGTACACCAGAATGTCATCAAGGTGCACCACGACAAAATCGTCAAGGTACAGCCAAGAAATGGTGTTTATTGCCGCCATGAATGTCTCTGGGGTACATGTGAGTCCAAACGGCATAACCATGAATTCGAAGTGTCCATAGCGGGTTTGAAATGCTGTCTTCTCGATGTTGGCGGCTGCCATGCGTATCTGGTGATATCTACTGCATAAGCCGATTTTGTTGAAATTTTGGGCTCCTCAAAGTTGGTTGAAAAGTTCATCAGCTCGGGAACGAGGGTAGTGGTTCTTGATGGTAGCGTCCTTCAACGCCTGATAATCCACACACATCCGCATCTCGCCAGCTTTCTTTTTCATGAATAATACTGGTACAGCATAAGGTGATGTGGATGGACAGATGAACCCCTGAACGAGCATCTCATCGAGCTCATTTTTCAGCTCATTCAGTGCGTGATGGTTCATCCAATAGGCCCCTTGGACGGTAGGTCTACTACCCGGTTTCAGTTCAATGCAATGGTCAATGGCTCTCTGAGGAGGTAAAGTCTTTATGATTTTGTGAGGGAAGATGTTCTCAAGCCCCTCGATGACTGGTGCGAACTCTTCGGGTACACCGCGAACTTCGTCGAGGCCGATGAGGCTGATGAGGCCGATGATGAGTCAGCTGCTTCCACTTTTTCCTCTCCCATTTCCTCGAGATGTATGAGTCACGCACGAGCTCCTCGCCGTATACAATACTTGGCCACATTGAGCGGTAGCGGCTGCACATGTTGTCGCTTTTTAGCTTCTGCGGCTTCCTCTAATGCTTCCACCTCTCTTGCTTCTGTTGTTGGCTTCCGACCCGCAAGCGGAAGTTGTCGTTTGGCGCCATCAATCTCCATGTAGACGTTGTCGCTGTTCCAGTCAACATGTGGATTTTGCCGGTATAAGAAATCTCCTCCGAGGATGATTTTTGATCGCTCATTGGACAAGACCTCCAGACCGTTACACCCCGTACATCTCCCACTTGTAGTCGTAGTGGTTCTCAGATTTGCCGTATCTGTAGTCTCCCGTCGACAGATTGTCCTTCAAATACCCCTGGTTCGGTATGCAAACTCAACTTCAGACCATGTCGTTGCTTACGAAGGTGTGTTGAGCTTCTCCATCCAATAGTGCCAGTAGCGTTCTGCAATTTCTGCATCCTCAAAGCGGAACTTTTAGCAATATCGCTGGTTGGTCGTCCTCATATCCCTCTTCGAACTTTGCGTTCTTAGAAACGCTTTATGGTGATGTGGGAAGTTCAGATGGGCGATCATTTGACGCAAATCGCTCCTCACGGGCAAGAATTGCGCCTTTTAGTCCTACCCTTTGCCGTTTCCCGCTTCATTTTTTTTGCGACTCCCCCCCCTTTTTGGCCCGCTGCTTTCCCTGACAATTGCAAGCGATGTGCCTGACTTTTTTGTAGTTGTAGCAAGTCCGCATATCTCTTTGGTCGACAGCATCCACTTCCATCGGAGTCGAGGAGGCCGTTGACTGGTTTCTTCCATTTCCTTGATAATTGTGGTTAGGATGTCACAGCCATAGGATTCTTCGATCCAAGCGTTGTAGTCAGAGTTGTCAATCCTTTCTGCCGTTGCGATCATCCGTGACAAATTGTTATGGATGTCAAAAATAGCAATTGCTCACTGGATATCTCGCTTGAGACCGTTGTAGTGAAAACAGAGTTCTTCAGGGATGGTGTCTCCTCTTGTAGAAATCTCACACAATCTCTGCATATACTCTGCCACCCTAGACTGCTGACATAGATGCTGGAGCTTGTACCATTCGTCCGACTTCTTGTTCAATAGTCCAAAGTGTACGAGCATCGCGCGTGAGAATTCATTCCAGGCGGTTGGTGGCGTCAACGCGTCTTGCCACTGTGGGTTGATCTGCTCCAAGGGTAGAACGCCTACGGTCGGTCAAGTGAGACGGGCGCCGTGAGCCGCTGATGATGCTCCGCCGGTCTCCTCCTGCTGTTGGATGGTCTTTAGGTCGGACCACCAACTTAACACCATGCCACGCAAAAGCGCGACCGCGAGGTCAATTTTTCTTTTCATCGCCGTTGACCCCAACAGCGGTGAAGTACACCTCCAAACTCGTCAGCCACATCGGAACAATTGGTTCTTTTGGTACGATTGAACGGTTCTGGTGGAGCTGGACAAATATTGGGTTCACTTTAGTGTTGAGAATTTCTCTCGATGACCTCCGCTTCACGCGCGCTTGCGTTGCGAATAGCCTCCATCGCGACGTAGAGTTGTTGGAGCCGGTGGCTGTTGATTTCCTCGAGTGCAAAGATCATGTTTGCCAGTTATTTGTTGATCCGCGCCTCTCGTCTAGTGCCACTTGTCGTCCTTGTTGTCGACGTCAAGGCTGTTGGTAGGGATGGGTGGTTTATCGCCGTGGGATCCGTGACTAGATTGGTCGCTGAAGTTGTTGGAGTTCTTCCAGCTATCGCAAAGCTTGCCATGCCAACATTCGCTATCGCTTCAGAGTTCGCGTGCATCGGCATGTCTGCTCCTTCATCAGCGAAGTCATCACTGAAGACCCGTTGCTAGTCCTCGGTTACGCACGCTCGCCTCATGTCGTAGTCATGAAGTCTGCGAAGTCTTGATGTGCCAGATGTGCCGAAGACTCGTGCGAGGTAGTCCTCTGGTTGGGTAATGTAGTCGAATGCCTCACCAGCACCGTTGCGCCCTGATACCAAGTGTTTTGCTGAACAAAGCGTACATGGTGAATAGGTAGAAGTTGGGAGGCAAAAGACAGTTTAGAATTTGGGACACTTGAGCAATTTCAAATTAGCAGTAAGTGTACTTCGATGATAAGTCTCGAAATGGTCGAACATGTATCTACATTAAGTGTTGAGCTATGAATGAAGCATATTCGGGGTTGTTGGGTCAAGTGTCGAGCAATGCTTACAAAGTCGCGTGCTGAGTGGTCGGATTGAAGAAGGTCCGTCCACAAGTTGGGGGTCTTCAAGAACCGATGGTGAAAATGCGAGATGCATCTATTTGAATTGAGATTCATCGTGAAGCGTCGAGAAGTCGGCCGAAAGGTCGTGACACTTCTGTTCGTCGATTCGTGAGAGTGGTCGAAGCTATCAGAAGGTTCAAGGATATCTTCTAATGGTGGGGCAGTTGGCCAGTTTGCCCTCGACCGTCGGAGTGAATATCTCGGTCTCGCGATGCAATGGGCTGTGTGCATAACAACATACATATCCAGTCGAGGAGATTAGGGAGTTGTGTATGTGTGTTACATAACATTGTACACGTCCGGTGCGAAACATGCACTACTCATCCTAGCAGGGAGTTGGGGGGTGAACCGGCGCTTTGACTCTGCTATTTATTCTATGATCTTGCTGGTTTGGTTAGCGAGAGGCGGCACGGCGACGGGTCCTGCGAGCGCTTGCAAATTCTTGCAAGTGCGCCAAAACACCATTTCAGAATCAGGCGAGGAATCAAAGGATTCCCGCCGATTCATAATGATTCTATCGACCTTAAATCCTACGTGGTGGGGTTCCCAACGTGTGGGAAACGTTTTCAGTGCCGCGAAGCAAAGAATCAAAGTTGAGACCCACTATGAAGGCGCTCATTTTAGAACATCTTTGAAAAACAGTTTCACTGCATGAACATAATCATCTACGGTCAAGGTGGATTATTGAGCCAGGCTGGAAATTGGTCGAAATCACACTCGTTGCTTGACGTCGATCTATTCCGGAAGCGCGCGGTGGGGGGGGGGGGGGGGGGGGGGGGGCCCCCAGG
>SZWC01010937.1:54743-71888 GCA_023375785.1 Penium margaritaceum
CCTCTCCCCTCCTCTCCCCACCTCTCTTTCTTAAAATTTTTCCAAGTATTTGTGGCCAGAGGGGATGCTGAGACACCCCCCCTCCTTACTCCGTGTTGACTCAGCCAACACTGATGTTTCTGAACCGAAACCGAACTAAAACCGACCGAAAACCGAAAAAACTGAAGTAAACCGAAACCGAACCGATTCGGTTCGGTTTCGGTTTCTCCAAAGAGGGGAAAACCGACTCATAAAAAAAAACCGAAAACCGAAAACCGAAACGGAAAACCGAAAAACCGAAAACCGAAAAACCGAAAACCGCGATTTTCCATCCCTAACCGGAGCCCAACTTCGATAGCGAAGGGATCGTAGAATCCACTGTTGTGGAAGAGACCATTGATGAACGTTTTGGTTTCATGGCTTGTATTGGTGGAAGTACAACTCCCTCATCTGCCAAGGAGAAGAAAGATGTGCTGGACACCGGATGCACATCACACATCTCCGCGTCTCTCGATGCGTTATCAACGTATGAGACAGATGCATCTTCAAGGAAAGTTTCTGGTTTCACTCCAGAGATCACTGCGACAATTCAAGGCGACGAAGCAATATACCTGCATACTTTGTGTGGTACTCTAGTCCTCAATGGGGCACTTCATGTACCAAAGAGTTCCTACAACCTCATTTCCGCCTCTGTCATTGACGACGAGGGGCACACCATTCTCCTCCACCGGGAGAAATTCACCATTTGGAACAAGAAGGATCAATTTGTTACAACTGGAACACATGAGAAGAAGTTGTGGGTCTTTGATCCTCCAAGCACTAGTCTCCATGTAATAGCCAGTGGGGAGAGACAGCCCGAGACCCCACCTGGTTGTCCTGTTGATAGTGTTGGCACTGTGGGACTGATTGATTCTGCAGGTGCTGCCCAACCTTGTGCAAAAAACAGTGTCCTCCCTCAAGCAAAGCCTCCACAAGAGACATCAGACTTTTGGCATCGTCGACTCCGTCACCTTCACCACAAAGTCGTTTTTCACCACGCACAAGGAGCCACAGGGATGGAGGTACGAAGGATCAGCAGTCTTGCGAACCCATGCCATACTTGTCTTGAGGGCAAGCATCATCGCATATCTTTCCCGAAGAGCAATACAGGATCAAGTAGGCCGCTCCAACTCGTCCACATGGATGTAGTCGGTCCATTCCGTAACCCATCCAAAGGGGGGCTACCGGTATGCTCTTGTGATCATGGATGATTTCCCACGGCACGTGAGAGCTTTCATGCTAAAGACTAAGGCCGATGTGTTCCAGCACTTCAAAGAGTTTACAGCTGAATGCGAGACTTAGTTTGGACGACCTCTTCAAGCCATTCGCACGGATGGTGGTGGGGAGTTCTTGAACGAGGAGATGAAGACCTTCCTCACCAGCAGAGGCATTCTCCATCAACGTTGTGCCCCTACACCCCTCAACAAAATGGGGTCACTGAACGTGCCAACAGGACCTTGTTTGAAATGGTTCGTTGCATGCTACATGAGTGGTTGTTGCCACTCGAATGGTGGGAGGAGGCGCTGATGCACGCGGTGTATGTGAGGAACAGGTGTTTCTCAAAAGCACTTCGAGGACAAACCCCTTTCGCTTTGTGGAGCAACAGTTCTCCAGATCTGACTATGGCAAAGGTGTTTGGGTGCCTCGCTTTTGCCAGGGTTCCAGAGAGCACGCATACATCAAAGCTTGCCCGACAGAGTGTGTGATGCACTAACCTTGGAATTCAGCGGGGGACCAATACAAACTGGACGTTCGATCCTGCGACAAACAGGTTCATCATCACGCAAGAGGCAGAATTCGATGAATCTGTCTGTGGTCTTTGAATTTCAACACCTCAACCTCCAAGCAACCTCATCATTCTCCAGCATAAAGCTCCAACACCATCAGCACAGGTGGAATCAGCAATGCCCAGGTCTACCGGCACTGACAATGGTTGTGGAGAGAGCACAAGTGGCTAGTGTTGGCAGGGCGGGCCCCTCAAGGCAAACGCCTTAAGGCGTGCCTTCCACGCCTTAAACGCCTTGGAAAAAATTAAGGCGCGCCTTGGGTTTTGAAGGAAAAAAAAGTGGTCAGAAAAACCTGGAAAACGATGTGTGTTCAGCTTGGGCAAGGAATTCATACCTGTGGTCAAAACAATGAGTGGCACGGTCTTCAACCAATGAAAAATCATGATATGATGCAGAAAATATATGGAGGAATGCAGCACAACAACATCAATCTGGTGGTTTATGTGTGTAATGCATACCTGTTTTCCGTTTTCACAGCAAATGCAGTAAAAAAAAATCCAACCTTGTTTAGCTCGTCACGCTGGACACACCCATATTGTTTTAAAATTTTTCTGAGGTGGTCACCATCTGTTCAGGCTATAAGGCGCCGCCTTAAGGCGCGCCTTACTGCCTTCACGCCTTACACGCCTTCATAATAATGAAGGCGCACGTTTTGCCTTCACTGCAAGTGGTTGCTCGCACAACGAAGAAGCCAGTACACTACCTTCAGGAGCCTTTCCTACAGTCACTGGAGCAGAAGATAAAGAACCAGGACAACAACGAGAAGAAACTCCTTTAACGACCAGCCAACCTGTCAACCGTAGAACCCCTGAAAGCGTTGGCAGCCCGAACTCGGCAGTGCAAGAGACACAAGAGGGTGGACCCTGAGCTGAAGCCAAATAAGACAAACATGAGCCCGTCACATTTTCCCTACGTGTAAGGGGCGTGCCGGCAATTGTTGATCGTCGACCACACGAGCAAGCTATGTTTGTTGGTGCTGAGGCAGCCCCTCGAACTTTGCGATCCGCCCGATCGTGTGAGCATGCGGATCGGTGGAAGACAGCAATGCAAACAGAAATACAAGCCCTCGAATCCACTCAGATCTACACGCTCGTTCCACTGCCACAAGGTCTGCTGTCGGGTGCAAATGGTTCTACACACTCAAGCATGGTGCAGATGGGAGGGTTGAGCGCTACAAAGCCAGGCTGGTTGCCCAAGGGTTTGCCCACGAGCATGGTGTCTACTATCACGAGACATTTCCTCCTATGGCTAAGTTCACCACCTTATGTGTCGTCCTGTCCGTCGCAGTCTCACTCAACAGCTACAGCTTCACCAAATGGATGTCACTCCCGCCTTCCTTCAGCGTCCGCTTGACGAAGAAGTGTACATTTCACAACCGCTAGGGTTTGAGGATGCGTCACAACCCAACTTCGTCTGGCGTCTCCACAAAGCATTGCACGGTCTCAAGCAGTCTCTGTGTGCATGGTATGGGAGGCTTGTGCAAGCACTCCATGCACTTGGCTTCCGCACCAGCAAGGCAGACACGAGTCTTTTTCTGTGACACCGTGATAGACAATTGTTCATGGTGTTGGTGTACGTGGATGACTTAGTCTTGGCGACAGTGTCAATAACTCAGTTTGGCACCTTCAAGCGAGAGATGCACCAATAGCTTGCCATGAAAGACCTCAGGGAACTTGAGTTCTACTTGGGCTTGCATGTTATCCGGGACAGGACTGAGCACACACTCATGCTCCACCAAGGGCCATACCTATGACAGGTTCTGGCCAAGTTCAACATGGCCGCTTGCAAATCATTGGTGACCCCTACGACAAAAAACGTGCGCTAACTGCAGCCTTCTCACCCTCCAGAGAATCTGAATGTGAGGCGGCACAAAACATCCCATACGCCTCCGCAGTAGGTTCCCTCATGTATGCCATGGTTGGTACGAGACCGGATTTGGCCTTCATCGCTGGCCTTCTCGCACGCTTTATGGCTCAACGTGGGACACATCACTGGGAGGGAGCCAAACGTGTTTTCCGCTACCTCCAGGGCACCAAATCTTTTGGTCTTGTCCTCGATGGCCCTGGCCCCCTCGCCCTTGCTAGTTTTTGTGATGCATCATGGGCTGATGATCTTGACAACCGCCGCTCCACCGTCGGCTAATGCTTCACGCTGAGCAAAGGCGTGATGAGTTAGAGCTCCAAACGCTGTCACTGTGTGGCTCTGCCCACAACTGAAGCTAAGTATTATGCGAGCACAGAGGCGGGTAAAGAAGCCATTTGGCTGCGCAGACCCTTGGGCGAGCTCAACATGTCACAAGAGACCATAACCTGTCTTTGGTGCGACAATTAGACCGCCATCACCTAACTAAGAACCGAGTCTTCCATGCCCGCAGAAAGCACATTGAAATGAAGTATCACTTCATCCAAGACCTAGTGGAGAGCGGGGTTGTCGAGGTCAGGTATGTTCCAAGCACAGAGAACGTCAGCGATATCTTCACAAAGCCGCTTGCTCGAGAGCGGTTTGAGTACCTTCGCGAGCGTTCTGGCTTCTTAGCCTTCCTACACCAAGCACCAGCGGCTAGGTTGGATGTTGACAAAATTGGCCTTGGGTTGGGTTGGGGCAAGGAGATAGACTTGGTGTGGGTTCGTTCTAATATGCAAGCATCTGATGTTGAGGGCCCCGGTTTTGCTCTGGGAGTGAAGAATGCTTTTTGGATCTCATGTGACCGTGGCCTGGAGTAACCACAAGTGGCTAAGGTGGAACCACAAGTGGCCTGGAGTAACCACAGGTGGCTCATGTGGAGCCATAGGTGGCCTTAAGTAACCACAGGTGGCCAGCAGTGGCCAGGAGTGGCCAGGAGTGGCCAGGAGTTGCTAGAGAAGGCCAGGAGTGGCCAGAGGCAACTTGAGGTGGCCATAGATGGCAAGAGATTGGAACAGGGCACCTACCCTTCCAGCCTAGATGCCAATAAACAAGCTACACAGCCGGGTTGTGGAGTCCTTGGTCTTTCCCTATTTAGTCTACGCTCCCATTGTCATGAAGATAACAACTACTCTTGTCTTCATTTCTGCCAAATGGCTCAACTTCTCTCTCACTTGTGCACATAAGGCCCTCTCCTCACCTTGGTCCTACACTTTCTACAAGGGGGAGGGAGGGAGGGAGAGAGGGAGAGGGACGGAGGTTGGGAGGGAAGGAGGGAGGGAGGGAAGGTGAGAGGGTGGTCTGGAGGGAGGACAGAGCAAGATGGATGGAAAAAGAAGGGAGGGAGGTAGGGATGATGTGGTGGGAGAGACAAAAGGCTTGTGGGAGAGGTGGAGGGAGGGAGGGACGGAGAGAGGGAAAGAGAGAGGGAGGGAAATGAGAGGGAGGGAAGGAAGGGAAGGAAGGTGGGTGGTGAATGAAAGAGGGGGAGAAGAATGAGAGGAGGGGAAGGGAGGAGGGAATGTGAGGGAGAGAGGGAGGGAGGTAGGAAGGATGGACTGAAATTCGCAGTTCCCGGTTTTCTTGAATTTTGGTTTCTGTTTGCGGTTTCTCTTTTTCCAGTTCGGTTTCATCCTCTTCAAGGCTGTTAAAAGAGTTAACCCGAGTTGAACTCTACTCTAACTCGCGTTTTAGAGTTTGAGCTCGAACTTGGGCCGGCCCCAGGCGAGTTGAACTCTACTCGACTCGCCTGGCAAGGCTCGAACTCGGACTCTAAGGCTGGGTCAAAGGGGACCGGAGTCCCAGTTTGGCGCCCCGAGGTAGAGTTCAACTCGAACTTGGAGCGCTCCGCGCGGTACGAGTCCGAGTTCGTACTCTGAAAACTCGGACTCTAACTCGACTCGACTCAACTCGTGGCCTGGGTCCCCAACTCTAACTCTGACTCATACCCTCCGAGTTGAACTCTAACTTGGGCTGTCTGAGTTAGAGTTGATTCGGACGTGCGAGTTAGAGTCGAGTATGCTTAACTGAACTCTACCCAGGTATGACATTAACAACCTTAGCCTCTTCGCTGAGGTTGAAGCCAAGCCGGACCGGTTTGATTTTGGTTTAAGGTCGGTTCTGGTTGGTTTTGGTCGGTTTAGGGCGGTTTTGCTTAATAGGTCAAAAGGGGCAGGGGCGGGGCAAGGCAGGGGTACGGGGGAAGGCAGGGGGCCAGGAACAGGAGGTTAGTCGGCAAAGTCAGGGTGTGGATGCGAGAGGGCATGAGCAGGGGTAGAGAGGGCAAGGGCCAGGGTGCATGGGGTATGGGCAATGACAGAGGCAGACACAGGAGAGAGGAGAGAGAGAGAGAGAGAGAGAGAGAGAGAGAGAGAGAGTGGGGGTGAGGGTAGGTGAGGGAGGGAGGGTAGGGGAGGGGAGGTAGGGATGAAAAACCACGGTTTTCGGTTTTTGGGTTTTCGGTTTTTCGGTTTTCGGTTCCGGTTTTCGGCTTTTTTTTTTATAGGTCGGTTTTTCCCTCTAGCATAGAACCGAAACCGAACCGAACCGTTTCGGTTTCGGTTTTAGGTCGGTTTTAGGTCGGCTTTGGTCGGTTTTGGTCGGTTTTGGTCAGTTTTGATTAATTTTTGTGAGTTTAAGGTCGGTCCTAGGTCGGTTTTGGCCGGTTTTGGTCGGTTTTGGTCGGTTTTAGGTCGGTTTTGGTCAGTTTTGGTCAGTTTTTGGTGAGAAAAGCAAAAAAGACCAAAACCGAACCTCTTACAGACTGAGTACTATAACAATTCGGTTTTGGTTGGGCGAAAACCGAAACCGAACCGAAACCGAACTCGGTTTCGGTTTTGGTTTCGGTTCGGTTTCGGTTCGGTTTTTTCGGTTCGGTTTTGGTCCCAAAACCAAGTTCCGTTCAAAACCGAGGCCATCCCAAAGGGGAGGGGAGCAAGGTAGGGATGACCTTGGTTTTGAACCGAACTCGGTTTTGGGACCAAAACCGAACCCAAAAAACTGAACCGAAACCGAAACCGAAACCGAAACCGAGTTCGTTTTCAGTTTAGTTTTGGCCCAACCAAAACTGAATTCTTATAATACTCAGTCTGTAAGAAGATCGGTTTTGGTTTTCTTTTGCTTTTCTCACGAAAAATTGACGAAACTGACCAAAACGGATCTAAAACCGACCAAAACTGACCTTAAACCGAGCTAAAAGTCACAAAACCGACCTAGAACCGACTGCAAACCGAAACCGAAGCGGTTCGGTCTGGTTTTGTTTGTAGGTCAGAGGGAAAAGCAGGCCTAAAAAAAAACCGAAAACTGAAACCAAAAACCGAAAAACCGAAAACCGAAAACTGAAAACCGCGCTTTTCCATCCCTAAGCGCAGCGTAGGCAGGCACGGCGCCCTCCGTCCTTGCGTTGTTCCTCGTGCCGACGTCTGGTGTCAGACGCCAGATGTCTGGGCTTGCTACGCTGTCTCAGCCAGTTTGATTCAGCGATTCTGTTTGGTTTGGTCCGTAATGTGGGGGTCTCTGGACTCCAGGATCTGAGCCGCATGTACATGTACATGTACCAAAAACACGTGCACACGTGCACGTGTTTTTGGTCGCTCCGAGGCTCTCTCTCTCACAGCGCCAACAACCACAGCTCCATGTTCGCGATGAGGGTTGTGGCTCGTTGTTCATGTTTGCAACAGAAGTGAACATTTCTGACAATATTTCCAAAAGAAATGGTGGCTGAGATTCTGGCCGAGTGTCACCCGGCATCCCGAACCCAAGCGCAGCTGTGGTGCGATTGGAAGGCGGCTTCGGACATCTTGCCACACCTCGTTGCACTTTCTGGACCACTGTTGCCAGCAGCCTCTTTGCTGCGTTCCTCTTGGACTGAGACCATTGCCCTTCTTCGGGGTGCCGTCCGAAGCAGGCCTCCATTCTGTCCCTGCCACAGCTCCTGTTGGGGACGCCAGGTAACCTTTTGGGTTGGTTTTGTTGGTTCTGTTGTGAGCTCAAAAGTGAGCCCGTTCTGAAACCGATGCTATCCCTAGTAGAAAAAGTAAGTGATAGAAAGGACGTCATAGGTGCGGACGGAGAAAGAGGGGAGAGGGGAGGGGGAAGGCAAGGAGGGGAAGAGACAAGGGGAGGAAAAGAGAGGGGGACAGGAGGGAAGCAAAGAGGGAGTGGTGGAGTGAGCAAGGGAGGGAGGGGTGTAAGGAAGGGCCGAGGTGAAGGAACCTGGGGTGGGAGGCAACGAGGGAGCAGGTCAAGGAAGAGGTACGGTGCACTTCCCTCACACTTGCAGCCGCTTCTGTGTGTGCATGGGTGCCTTTGTCTGCACCTCTGTCTGCGTCTACATCACTCTCAATTCTTCACCATGGCGGATTGTTTCTGAAGAAAGCCGTGCCAGCTGCGGTCGCCCGCCAGAGCAATGCTCGAACAAGGTTATGCAACGGTGGTGCTCAGCGCCAAGCCACTACGTGTGGAGCGAGAGATGGGAAGAGTGGAAGGGATACCAAGCTGAACATTGCACTGTAGGGTGGGCTGGGTGCTGCCAGTATCATTGCCATGCAAACATGTCCTGCTGCTGCTGCTACTGCTGTCACTGATGCTGCTTGTAGTTGTAGAAAATACAGGACCAAGGTGAGGAGAGGGCGTTGTGTGCACAAGTGAGAGAGAAGTTGAGCCACATAGCAGAATTGAAGGCAAGAGTAGTTGTTATGTTCATGATAATGAGAGCCTAGACCAAACAACTAAGGACTAATGACTGTCCTGGCTAGTCTTGTGATTGGTGTTCGGGTATCTTAACTGGATGGTAGGTACCCCGTGACAATCTCTTGCCATCTTTGGCCACCTCTGGTTACCTCAAGCTGCTTCTAGGCACTCCTTGCTCTCTCTAGCCATTCTTGGCCACTCCTGGCCAGTCATGTTTCCATCTAAGCCACCTGTGGTTACTCGTGGCCACCTGTGGCTCCATCTGAGCCACCTGTTGTTATTCATGGCCACATCTGACTCCACCAGAGAACCAAAAGTATTCTACACTCTAAGGGTACGACCCAGACACTTCCCTGCATGTTAGGACTAACCCACACCAAATCTAACCCCCTGTGCCAACCTAACCCAAGGCCAGTTTTGTCAACACCCCCCCTGGCCGATGGTGGTTGGTGCAGAAAGACCAAAAAGTCGGAGACGCTCGCGAAGATACTCAAACCTCTCTGGTGAAAGTGGCTTTGTGAAGATGTCGCTCACTTTCCTTGCTCTTGCAACGTACTTGACGTCCATAACCCCGCTCTCTACGAGGTCTCGGATAAAGTCATACTTCATCTCAATGTGCTTTGTAGATGGTGGACTGATGGTCATACCAAAGAGGGGTTGCACTCCCTTGTGGCAGGTTGAGCTTGCCTAAGAGTCTGCGTAGCCAGATTGTCTTTTTCTCTGCCTTTGTGCCCGCATAGTACTCAACTTTAGTTGTGCAGAGAGCCAAACAGTGGGAGCATTTGGAGCTCCAATTGACCACGCCTTTGCCGAGTGTGAATCATTAGCCGAGGGTAGAGCGGCGGTTGTCAACATCATCAGCCCACGATGCATCACAAAAACCAGCGAGGGCGAGAGGGCCGGAGCCACCAAGCACAAGACCAAGAGACTTGGTGCTTTGGAGGTAGCGAAAAACATGTTTGGCTCCCTCCCAGTAACTTGTTCCAGGTTGTGCCATGATAGGCGCTAGAAGGCCAACAGCGAAGGTCAAATCCGGTTGCGTACCAACCATGGTATACATGAGGGAACCCATTGCGGAGGTGTATAGGATGTTTTTTGTCGCCTCATGTTCAGATTTTGTGGAGGGTGAGAGAGCTCGAGTCGAGGCATGTTTTTCTATCGTAGGGGTTGTAACTGTTTTGCAAGCAGTCATGTTGAACCTAGCCAGAAATTGTGATACGAACGACCCTTGGTGGAGCGTGAGTGTGTGCTCGGTCCTGTCCCGGACAACATGCAAGCCCAATGAGAACCCAAGCTCCCGTAGGTCTTTCATGGCAAACTGTTAGTGCATCTCTCTCTTAAAATTGTCGAGATGAGGCGTTGACGTTGTTGCTAAGACAAAGTCATCCACGTACGCCAAAACGATGAACAATTGTCCATCAAGGTGTCCTAAAAAAAAACTCTTGTCTGCCTCGCTGGTGTGAAAGCCAAGTGCATGGAGTGGTTGCACAAGCCTCATATACCATTCATGTGGAGCCTGTTTGAGGCTGTACAACGCTTTGTGGAGACGTAAAACACAGTTGGGCTGTGATGCATCCTCAATCCCGAGTGGTTGTGAAATGTAAACCTCTTCGTCAAGCGGCCGGTGAAAGAAGGCAGAATTGACATCCAGTTGGTGAAGCTGCAGGTTGAGTGTGGCTGCGATGGACAAGACGACACGCAAGGTGGTGAACTTTGCCATGGGAGCAAATGTCTCGTGATGTCTTGTGACACCATGCTTTTGGACAAACCCTTGTGCAACTACCCTAGCTTTGTAACGCTCCACCTTCCCATGTGCACCATGCTTGAGTGCATTGACCCATCTGCACCCGACTGCCTTGCGACCTTGTGGCAGCAAAAAGAGCGTGTAGGTCTGAGTTGATTCGAGGGCTCATATCTCTGTTTGCATTCCTTCCTCCCACCTGTTCGCATGCTTAGACGATCGGGCGGCTGGCAAAGTTTGAGGGACCACCTCAGCACCAACAAACATGGCTTGATCATGTGGTTGATGGTCAACAATTGAGTGCAGGCCCCTTACACGTAGAGAGAATCTAATGGGCTGAGGTTGTTCTGTTTGGCTTGTGTTTGTGGTCCGGCCTCTTGTGTCTCTTGCACTGCCCAGCTGGGTCTGCCAACACTTTCAAGCGTGGTATGGTTGAAGGGCAGGCTGGTCTTTCATCTTTTGTTTCAGTCACTCTAGGAGAGGCTCCTAAAGGTGGTGTACTGACTGCTTGGTCTTGCGAGCAACCACTTGTAATCTCTCCACCACCATTGTCAGCGCCCGTAGACGTGGGTGTTGCTGATTCCACACGTGATGATGGGGCTTAAGCTTGGTGCTGGAGAATGATGAGGTTGCTTGGAGGTTGAAGTCTTGAAACTGGAAGACTGCAGACAGATTTGTCGAAATCTGCCTCCGCGTGATGAACGTGTTTGTCGCAGGATTGAACAGCCGGTAAGCCTTGGTCCCCGGCTGAATTCCAAGGTAAATGCATCGCACACTCCGTGGGGCAAGCTTCGATGTGCGCATGCTCTTTGGAACCCTGGCCAAAGCCAGGGTTCCAGAGAGCATGCGCACATCGAGGCACCCAGATACCTTAGCCATAGTCAGATGTTGAGAACTGTTGCTCCACAAAGCGAAAGGAATCTGTCCTCGAAGCGCTTGTGAGGTGCACCTGTTCCTCACATACACTGCATGGACTGGTGCCTCTGCCTAGATTGGTCTCTCTGCCTACCATTCCGGTGGCAACGGCCACTCATGGAGCATGTAACGAACCATTTCAAACAAGATCACATTGGGACGTTCAGCCACCGCATTTTGTTGAGGGGTGTAGGGGGCTGAACGTTGATAGAGAATGCCGCTGCTGCTGCGAAAAGTCTTCATCTCCTCATTCACAAACTCGCCACCACCGTCTGTGCGAATGGCTTGAAGAAGCCGTCCAAATTGGTTCTCGCGTTCAACAGCGAACTCCTTGAAGTGCCGGAAGACATCGACCTTTGTCTTAAGCATCCAAGCTCTCACATGCCGTGAGAGAACATCCACGACCACGAGAGCATACCGGTAGCCCCCTTTGGATGGGTCACGGAATGGATCAGCTACATCCTTGTGGACAAGTCAGTGCGGCATGTTAGATTGTGTGTTGCTCTTCGAGAAAGAAATGCGATGATGTTTGCCCTCAAGCCAAGTATGACATGGGTTTGCAGGACTGCTGATCTCTTGTACTTGCATCCTTGCGGCTGCTTGTGGGAGGTGAAGGATGGTTTTCTGGTGGAGATGACCGAGTTGACAGTGCCAAATACCCGATGTCTTTTGTGGAGGAGTTGCTTGAGGGAAGACACTGTCTCCTGCACATGGATGTGCAGCACTTGCAGATTGAATCAGTCCCACAGTGCCAACAATATCTCTTATGGACAGCCAAGTGAGGTCTCGGGTTGTCCCTCCCCATTGGATGTTACATGTAGACTAGTGTTTGGAGGATCAAAGACCCACATGTTCTTCTCACGTGTTCCTGTTATAACAGATTGATCTTTCTTGTTCCAAATGGTGAATTTCCCTTGGCGGAGGAGACTGGTATGCCCTTCGTCATCAAAGATAGAGGTCGAGGTGAGGTTGTGGGTACATGAAGTGCCCCGTTTAGAACCAAAGTACCACACAAAGTTTGCAGATGTACTGTTTCGCTGCCTTGAATTGTCACAGTGCTACTTGGAGTGAAGCCAAAAACTTTCCATGAAGATGCCTCTGTCTAGTACGTTAAGAACGCATTGAGAGATGATGAGATGTGTTATGTGCATCCGATGTCTAGCAAATCTTTCTTCTCCTTCGCGGATGAGGGAGTTGGACTTGCACCAGTGTAAGTCATGAAACCGAAACGTTCATCAAATGTCTCTTCCACAACATTAGGTTCTACAATCCCTTCGCTATCAGAGTTGGGCTTCGGTTCACCCTTTGAAAAACGGGGTGATACTTGTCATGGTCATAGGTCTTGTACCACTCGGCTTCACGCTTGCTGAAACACTTCTCACTTGAGTGCTCTTTAATGGCGCAAAAGGATCACTTGGTCCTTGGCCCCGATGCTGCGGAGCCTTTCGCCTTGTTAGACGAAATCATGTTTGAACCTTGAGAAGTTGTAGAGGTGGGTTTGCCCCGACAAAAGTTGGAGGCAACAAAGATGGAAGCTTCCTCGTTTCGGTTGATTTCCTTCTTTTCTTCCATGAGGCGCCCCACAGCGTAGTCGAAAGTGAGGCGGTCTTTGTTGAGATGGCGCAGGCTGAGTTTGAAGACATCTGACTCGGATGGTAGGCCATTAAGCATGTCGAGTATGAAGAATTATTCTGCTTTGTGAATCTCATCGCCATTGATGGCCTTGATTTCGGCACGAATGCTCTCAATGCGGGCGCTGTAGGCCACCATGCTTTCTTGAGGGGTATAGCGCAGGTTGAAGATGCAGCCAAGGAAGTCAAAAACGCCATCAGAAGAAGCTTTGATGTGTGTTGTTTTGACATTGTCCCACATAACTTTCGCCGAATCGCAGTTTTCGCAGATGTTCGACCACTTGGAGAGTCAAGAGCTCTGTCAATCAGAAACATAGCCTTGTTCTCATTGTCTTCCCATGCCATGCGAGTCTCCTTGTCAGCTGTGGGGGGTGGTTTGGTGACGTCTCCAGTGACATGGCCCCACACCTTGGCATTGGCGAGGGCAAAGCGAAGGCGGCGTGCCCATGAGTCGCTGTTGGTGCCGTTGAAGATTGGGACGAAGGACATTGCTTTATTGGTAGCCATGGCAAGCAACCACCCTGGACCCAAGAAAGACAGCCAGAGGCGAGCCAACGAGAATTCTCTCCCTCCTAGAGGAGGATTCATAAGGGGCACAATGCACACTTTCTTATGGCTCTGATACCATGTAGAAAATGCAGGACCAAGGTGAGGAGAGGGCCCTACGTGCACAAGTAAGAGAAGTTGAGCCACTTGGCAGAATTGAAGGCATGAATAGTTCTTTTATTCATGACAAATTCGAGCCTAGACTAAATAGCTAGGACTAAAGACTGTCATGGCTGGTCCTGTAGTTGGTCTCTTGGCATCTTAGCTGGATGGTAGGTACCCTGTGACAATGTCTTGCCATCTATGGCTAGGGATGGCCTCGGTTTTGAACCGAACTCGGTTTTGGGACCAAAACCGAACCGAAAAAACCGAACCGAAACCGAAACCGAAACCGAAACCGAGTTCGGTTTCGGTTCGGTTTCGGTTTTGGCCCAACCAAAACCGAATTCTTACATTACTCAGTCTGTAAGGGGTTCGGTTTTGGTTTTTTTTTGCTTTTCTCACCAAAAATTGACCAAAACTGACCAAAACCGACCTAGAATCAACCCAAAACCGAAACCGAACCGGTTCGGTTCGGTTTCGGTTCAAGGCTAGAGGGAAAAACCGACCTATAAAAAAAAACCGAAAACCGAAACCGAAAACCGAAAAAACCGAAACCGAAAAACCGAAAACCGCGGTTTTCCATCCCTATCTATGGCCACCTCTGGTCACCTCAGGCTGCCTCTGGGCACTCCTTGCCTTCTCTAGCCATTCTTGGCCACTCTTGGCCACTCCTGGTCACTCCTGATTCCACCTGAGCCACCTGTGGTTACTCTTGGCCACCTGTGGCTCCACCTGAGAACTAAAAGTATTCTACACTCCCGGAACAGAACCCACGCACTCAACACCACATCCTTGCATGTTAGGACTAACCCACACCAAATCTAAGTCGTTGTGCCAACTCAACCAAAGGCCAGTTTTGTCGACAGTGGTTCTGCTACGTCTATCAAGTGATGGTAGGGCGGCCCACGAACCCACAACTAGGGATAAAGTCGAAAAGGCTGTCATGCTGGTGCTGCTAGTGCTGTTTTGATGCTCCTACTTGCTGTTGTCAAACTGCTGCCCCCCCCCCCCCTATGCTGTTGGTGCCGCAGTGGTGGCAGCAGCATGGGAAATCCTGGACCACTACAACCTCTGCGACATCCGGGGGCAGGCGCAGCCGTCGCTGGCCACGCCGGAGGGCGTGGCGGCGCTGCGTGCGTCGGTGGCAGTGGCAGCGGAGGCTGCAAGGGAGCGCGAGGGTGCACTGCCACTCGTGGGCGTGTGCGCAGGCAGTGCCAGCGCTGCCTCTGCCGCGCTAGAGGAGTGGCTGCACGCACTCGGGTTTGACCAACTGGTGCGTGCGTGTGTGTGGGCCCGTGTAAGTGTGTGTGTGCATGTGTGTGCGGGCGTGGGTGTGCGTGCACATGTGCTTGCCAGTGGGCGTGTTTGTGTGCGTGCGCGTGTTTGTGTGCGTGTGCGTGCACCTGCACGAGCCGCTGCACACAGGTGCGCCTGTGTGTGTGTGTGTGTGTGTGTGTGTGTGTGTGTGTGTGTGTGTGTGTGTGTGTGTGTGTGTGTGTGTGTGTGTGTGTGTATGTTTGTGTGTGTGTGTGTGTGTGTGTGCGCGGGCACGCGCGCGCGCGTGTGCGCGTGTGTGAGCGTGTGCGTGTGCGTGTGCGTGTGCGCGTGCGTGTGCATGTGCGTGTTTGTGTGCGTGTGCGTGTGCGTGTGCGTGCGCGTGCGCGTGCGCGTGCGCGTGTGCGTGTGCGTGCGCGTGTGCGTGTGCGTGTGCGTGGGCGTGTGCGAGTGCGTGTGCGTGTGCGTGTGCGTGTGCGCGTGCGTGTGCATGTGCGTGTTTGTGTGCGTGTGCGTGTGCGTGTGCGTGCGCGTGCGCGTGCGCGTGCGCGTGTGCGTGTGCGTGCGCGTGTGCGTGTGCGTGTGCGTGGGCGTGTGCGAGTGCGTGTGCGTGTGCGTGTGCGTGTGCGCGTGCGTGTGCATGTGCGTGTTTGTGTGCGTGTGCGTGTGCGTGTGCGTGCGCGTGCGCGTGCGCGTGCGCGTGTGCGTGTGCGTGCGCGTGTGCGTGTGCGTGTGCGTGGGCGTGTGCGAGTGCGTGTGCGTGTGCGTGTGCGTGTGCGCGTGCGTGTGCATGTGCGTGTTTGTGTGCGTGTGCGTGTGCGTGTGCGTGCGCGTGCGCGTGCGCGTGCGCGTGTGCGTGTGCGTGCGCGTGTGCGTGTGCGTGTGCGTGGGCGTGTGCGAGTGCGTGTGCGTGTGCGTGTGCGTGTGCGCGTGCGTGTGCATGTGCGTGTTTGTGTGCGTGTGCGTGTGCGTGTGCGTGCGCGTGCGCGTGCGCGTGCGCGTGTGCGTGTGCGTGCGCGTGTGCGTGTGCGTGTGCGTGGGCGTGTGCGAGTGCGTGTGCGTGTGCGTGTGCGTGTGCGCGTGCGTGTGCATGTGCGTGTTTGTGTGCGTGTGCGTGTGCGTGTGCGTGCGCGTGCGCGTGCGCGTGCGCGTGTGCGTGTGCGTGCGCGTGTGCGTGTGCGTGTGCGTGGGCGTGTGCGAGTGCGTGTGCGTGTGCGTGTGCGTGTGCGCGTGCGTGTGCATGTGCGTGTTTGTGTGCGTGTGCGTGTGCGTGTGCGTGCGCGTGCGCGTGCGCGTGCGCGTGTGCGTGTGCGTGCGCGTGTGCGTGTGCGTGTGCGTGGGCGTGTGCGAGTGCGTGTGCGTGTGCGTGTGCGTGTGCGCGTGCGTGTGCATGTGCGTGTTTGTGTGCGTGTGCGTGTGCGTGTGCGTGCGCGTGCGCGTGCGCGTGCGCGTGTGCGTGTGCGTGCGCGTGTGCGTGTGCGTGTGCGTGTGCGTGCGTGCGTGCGTGCGTGTGTGTGTGTGTGTGTGTGTGCGTGCACGCGCGCGTGTGTGCGCGTGTGCGCGTGTGTGAGCGTGTGCGTGTGCGTGTGCGTGTGCGTGTGCGTGCGCGTGCGCGTGCGCGTGCGCGTGTGCGTGTGCGTGTGCGTGTGCGTGTGCGTGTGCGTGTGCGTGTGCCCATGTTTCGGGAAGAGGAACAAAGTCGAAGTATCAGGGGCGGAGTCGATGCATCTACCTTTGGGAAATCCCAAGAGTTGGAATGGTCGGAAAGAGTTGGGTCACCAAAAATGTGCTAAATGATGGCAGAGATAAGAAAAGGGTACATCCATTATATTCTTAAGGTTATGTAGAGACAATACATTCCTTTTAAGAGAATGAAAGGCACCTTGTTTTCACACATGTGTGCACCCGAGTTCACGTCTCAGGCTGTCTGGGTGCGCGCCCTGAACTTGGAAAATAAATCTCCTTCAGGTCAGACGCTTGCTTATCACGCACATGCAGTCTGCACGTCAATTGACGCGCAGAACTGGCTGCGCGTCAACTAATGCGCAGGCAGACAGTCCTGCACGTCGCGCCAGATGTGACGTATCCACAAAGGCAGAGGAGAAAGAAAAAACATTGGCACGGCAGGAGCTGCCTGCGCGTATTGACGCACAGGCAGCTCCCGCTGACCACACCTGCCTGTGCACAACGCAACCCCCCGACCCACCCCACCCTTCAGTTCACACGTCGCAAACTGGCGGGTGGGGTGCTCTTTTCAAGTTTGACGAACGTGGGGTCCGCCCCCCTCCTGAGCGCTTGGGGGAAGCGCTTTGCTCCTCCCCAAAAGCGTCCACGATAGCGTTGACTTTAGGTCGACGTTATCGACGCCTCCACGCCAATGCTTGCCGCAAGCGTTGCGCGTCGAGCTGTGTGTGTGTGTGTGTGTGTGTGTGTGTGTGTGTGTGTGTGTGTGTGTGTGTGTGTGTGTGTGCGTGTGCGTGTGCGTGTGCGTGTGCGTGAGCGTGCGCGTGCGTGTGCGGGTGCGGGTGCGGGTGCG
>SZWC01010938.1:15860-30912 GCA_023375785.1 Penium margaritaceum
CCTCCTCCTCCTCCTCCTCCTCCTCCTCCTCCTCCTGCCCTTCCTCCTTTTCCCGTCCATTTTCCTTCATGTCATCCTCCTCCAATCATGCCATCCCCCCTTCCCCCCCTTCCCTCCTACCTGCATACTCGTATGTGTCTCGGCCATGCAGCGTCTCTACACATAGACTACCCCATGCTGTTTGAGGTGCACAGCCGCAGCACCGGCAGGACTTCGCACTGCGGCGTGCTGGAGTTTGTCGCAGACGAGGGCTGTGTCTACATGCCCTACTGGGTACGTACCACGCGTGTGTGTGTGTGGAGAGAGAAGATAGTCTCTCACCTCCTGCAACGTGTGCATGCTCTTCCTCCTCATGCTTCTGGTTCTGGTGCGCTCATGTGGGAACCTGCACTGAGTCACTGGCCGTGCATGCATGCATGCATGCATGCATGCATGGGCAGGATGCCTTTCAGGTCCACATGTGTGTTTGAAATCGAAATTCAACCAGCAAACAAGGAGACTCCCTTCACTTCATATTCCTTCTGCTTCACTCTTTGTTTGGTAGCCGCAGCCACCAACGCTACCATGCCTGTCGGTGATGCTGCTGCTGGCGCCGCCACAGCCGCCTCCGCCGCTGCTGCTGCTGGCGCTGCTGCTGCCGCTTCTGCTTCTGCGGCTACCCCAGCTGCTGGTCTGTTTGTGCAGTGGAGTGTGTTTGTGGGGTCCAAGAGCTCTGCCTCAGCCTATTCCACGTCTTCTCCCCGTTTGTTTCTTGCGTGTGCGTTTTCTTTCTTGCGTGTGCGTTTTCTTTCTTGCGTGTGCGTTCATTTGTTTGCGCAGATGATGCAGAACCTTCTCCTGCAGGAGGGCGATCTGGTGCGCATGCGCAACGCTACGCTGCAGAAAGGCACCTACGTGAAGCTGCAGCCACACACAAAAGACTTTCTCGACATCTCCAACCCTAAGGCCGTGTGAGTGTCCCTTTTTTCTCGACATCTCCAACCCTAAGCCCGTGTGAGTGTCACCTTTTCTCGACAGCTCCAACCCTAAGGCTATGCAAGCATGACATGCAGTCGCTCCTGTCCATGGCTGCTACCGGCGAATTCACTCTTCCCTCCAACCAAGGGCAGTCATACCCGAAACGCTCTGCGAATGAAGAAATAGAAATCCTTGGTGGCACGGGGAATCTTCCGAAGCAGGCAAGAAGGGCGTCCCCTCATCACCCACCTTCAACCCACCCGTGTCTGACCCTCTGTTTCTGCCCTCTCTTGCTCTGGAGACCAGTCTTGGAGCTCCCGTCTTCGCATCTCACACTCTCTCACATTCCGCACAGTCATGCCATGGCGTTGCACGGCACAGCATGGCATGGAGTGGCATATTGTGGCATGGCGTAGTGTGGCATGGCATGGCATGGCATGGCATGACACGGCATGGCATGACACGGCATGTCGTGGGCTACATCACAGGCTAGAGACAATGCTGCAAACTTGTTCATCCCTAACATTCCGTTTTTCCTTCACGTGCGTGGCACAGGCTGGAGACGACGCTGCGGAATTTCTCGTGTCTAACATTTGCTTTTCCTTAGAAGTTTCGTAACATTCATTCCATTTTCCCTTTCCTTAGAAGTTTCGTAACATTCATTCCATCTTCCCTTTCTGTGCATGGCACAGGCTGGAGACGACGCTGCGGAATTTCTCGTGTTTTAAACCTACATTCAGACATTTTGTAGAATTTACTCTACCCTGGGCTCCATCACAGGCTGGAGACGACGCTGCGGAATTTCTCGTGTCTAACGACGGGCGACAACATCATGGTGGGGTACAACAACAAGAAGTACTACATAGACATCGTGGAGACGAAGCCGGCGCGCGCCATCTCCATCATCGAGACCGACTGCGAGGTCGACTTTGCGCCGCCCCTCGACTACGTCGAACCGCCGAGGCCTCAACCCCAAGCGCCTGCACCTTCGGCCCCAGGAGGGGCAGGAGCAGCGAATGGCGCTGCTTCGGCGATCGCAGGTAAGCAGGCTACGTTTTGTTTTCTTCTGAAAGCTATGCAAAGGATTGCACAAAAGGAGAAGACCTTTAGGCCCCCCTTGTGTGGCGCACAAGCAGCGAATGGAGCCGCTCCAGCTGCTCTCAGGTGAGCGGATAGTGCGGCAAAAACGGCATTTTGCGGTGCAAACATGTCTCACTGTGACACACTGTCATCAATGTCCTTGATGATGGACGGCGTGCAACACATGTCATGACTGTCGTCGACGACAGAGATTTCTTTTGACGTTTTGAAAAACGTCTAAGAAATGTCTATCCTGCTCTGCACTGGCATCAATGTCCTTGATGATGGGACGGAGTGGAACACATGTCATGACTGTCGTCGATGACAGAGGTTTCTTAGACGTTTTGAAAAACGTCCGAGAAATGTCTATCCTGCTCTGCACTGGCATCAATGTCCTTGATGATGGGACGGAGTGCAACGTGTGCCATGACTGTCGTCGATGACATTGGAAACGAAGCCGTTGCGCACCGCCTGCGTCAAAAGGGAGGGAATGCGAAGTTGACCTTGCTGTGCCTCTTTACTACACGAAACCACCAAGGGCTCAGCTTTTTCAAGAAGCACGGATTTCGTGAACGTTTTGGAAAACATCTAACATGTTTTGTCTCTAAACTAGGTGGAACTGCGGAGGCCTCAATCTGCTGCGCTGCCATTGGTTCTGCCATTGGTTCTGCCATTGGTTCTGCCATTGGTTCTGGCAGGAGCATAACTTTGGTGTGGACACTGCAGCAGCACGTGAGGGAGGGAAACTGGAGAACTGTTTAGTGTTACTCACCCAGGTTCTACGCGAATGTGCAACCATCGACTGGGTGCCTGAACCATCGACTCTATGGCGCAAGCATTAAGCTGTGGTCTTCCCAATGCCATGGCCTTTTTCAACTCATAATTCTTCCTGTTGGACGTTTTTGCGTAATGTGCAAGAAAGATGCAACCTGGGAACGTTGCAGCTCTGAAGATGTGGTTTTCTTCAAACAACCTGAGAAGCATTTTCCGTCTTACCGATTCGCATGTACGCTGCCGTCTCTTTCACACGCAGCGTCTGTCTGCTAGAGACACATGGTGCGTGCGGAAGCGAGTTGGCCGTCAGCGTCGGACTAAGCATCAGGGCAAGAAGCCTCCTGGCACAGGGCTACGACAGGACACGTAGGAAGTAGTCCGAGACTGTCTGCTGACATAGGAAGAAGAAGGAATGACCGAGACTGTCTGCTGACATAGGAAGAAGAAGGAATGACCGAGACTGTCTGCTGACATAGGAAGAAGAAGGAATGACCGAGACTGTCTGCTGACATAGGAAGAAGAAGGAATGACCGAGACTGTCTGCTGACATAGGAAGAAGAAGGAATGACCGAGACTGTCTGCTGACATAGGAAGAAGAAGGAATGACCGAGACTGGGGTGGAGCCGGAGCTTTCTTCCAGAGGGACCCAAGCTCCAAGCTTGGGCCTCTCACTCGTTTGTGGAACGGATTCGATGGCCTGGTGTTGGTGGCCGCTGCAGCAGCAGCGCTCACTGCTGCAGCGGCAATGGCGACAGCAGCTTCGCAACCGTCATCCCTTGCAGGAAAGGGGCGCAGCAGCAGCAGAAGCAGCAGCAGCAGCAGCAGCAGCAGCAGCAGCAGCAGCAGCAGCAGCAGCAGCAGCAGCAGCAACAGCAGCAGCAGCAGCAGCAGCAGCAGCAGCAGCAGCAGCAGCAACAGCAGCAGCAGCAGCAGCAGCAGCAGCAGCAGCAACAGCAGCAGCAGCAGCAGCAGTAGTAGGTCTTTCCACGGGGTAGATGGCCATGGTGCAGCCCGATGTGTGCATCAGCTTATTCATTTTTTGTTTGCTTCTTAAATTTCTCTTGGTTTTGTACACACAGGACGCACAGGCAAGGCCAAGGCAAAGGCTGAGCCGGAGCCTCCCCCGGAGGAGCCCAAGTTCCAAGCCTTCACTGGCTCGGGGAAGAGGCTCGACGGCAAGCCGTCGTCACCATCGCCGTCAGCTGCTGCGCCAGCGGTGCCGTCTGCTGCAGCAGCAACCACATCGTCCCTGCAGCCATCCTCCGTTGCAGCAAGGGGGAGCGGCGGCGGGTCTGCTGCCACGGCAGCAGCACCGTCTGCGGCAGCAGCAGGGCCACGGCCAGGCACACGGCTTGTGTTTGGGCGGACAAGCGGCGGCGGAGCAGCGGCCGGCTCTGGTTCTCCGTCGCAGGTGAGGAGAGAGATAGGAGGCAGAACATGCAGGTTTGCTGTTTTGCGGGGCTAAACAGAATGATTTTGTGGGGTTTTCACCAGAATTAAAAGTTTAAGTTCAAAACCTAAGGACAGCTCTGCTTCTACGTCGCAGGTGAGGAGAGCCGTAGGAGGGGGGAACACACGGGTTTGGTGTTTCGTGGGGTTCTGACCAATCCTCAAAGTTCAAACTCAGAACCAGTGGCCAGCTCTGGCTCTCCATCGCAGGTGGGGAGAGAGAACAAACGGCTTCGCTGTTTCGTGTGGTTCTGATTCATCTGTTTATCACATTGCTCTCAGAAAGTTTTCGATCTTTTTCAAAACTGGTTCTGGTTCTCGGTCGCCGATGAGGGTGACAAGCATGCATGGCTGGCCTAACCACAGCCACCCCTCCGCCCCTGCATTGACAGCGGCTGCGGAGGGGTGGCTGGCTGTGGTTCTCCGTCTTACCGACTTGGCCGAGGGTGAAATCTTCTTCACATGCCATTTCGGCATGCCACGGCGAGGGTTAGCTCACTCTTCTTTGTGTCTTTCTTCCTAGCTTAGTCCCAAACTCAGTTCGTTCTTCTTTTTCGAACCTCCCTTGTTTTCTCTCCCCTGCTGCTTGAGGAGGACACAGGATTGTGTGTAGATCCTCGACGTGAGAGCGTGTCTGCAGCACATGGTGCTGGGCAAGTTGGGAGGCGGTGGCGACTTGGAGGGTGAGGAAGGCGAAGGATAGGGTACGGTAGGGAGAGCAGAATGGGCTGGCTTATCTGGTGCAATCCACTCGTGTGATTGTAGCGGCTTGTGATTGTCTCCGCCTTTGGCTAAACGTGGAATCGGGTATCGCTAGGGAAAAGCCAACGCCTTTCCGTCTTGTCTTGTGTGTCACGTTCTCTCTGTTTTCGTGTGTGATCAGCAGGCAGGCAAGGGCAAGGAAAAGGACAAAGCAGCAGCAGCAGCAACCAACAGCGACAAGAACGAAGAAACGAAAAAGTCATTCCAGGCGTTTTCGGGCAAAGCGTACTCGCTCAAGTGACGCGGTCGGGCAGGGCAAAGGACGCCATGCTCCGCACCGTATCGTAGGGTGCGGGGTGCCGGCGTCCCATCCATGTTGGTCAGAAAGGGCATTTGGTCGTCACTGCGTTTGGTGCAGACGGGAATCGTTTGGAGGATGCCTTCAGTCTGCGGCGTCGACCATCACTCTTGGCGTTCTCCTGCGCGAAACGCTCTTGGCATGCAGCGCTTGTGGCATGCAGCGTTTGTGGCATTGCATGCTGCAGCGCTTGTGGCATTGCATGCTGCAGCGTTTGTGGCATTGCATGCTGCAGCGCTTGTGGCATTGCATGCTGCAGCGTTTGTGGCATTGCATGCTGCAGCGCTTGTGGCATTGCATGCTGCAGCGCTTGTGGCATTGCATGCTGCAGCGCTTGTGGCAGTGCATGCTGCAGCGCTTGTGGCATTGCATGCTGCGCTCCCCATTGGAGCTTTCCTCGGATGCGGCTCTGGGTTGCGTTGGCATGGAGGGAGGGCAAAATGAGGGGGGTTGGGGTCGGGTCCACTGGGCGCGAGGCGCCCCAGGGTGTTCTTCTCGGCAGGGGAAGGGTTGACAGCAACGCACACTCAGACCGTGATGCGCGTGCACAGGGCGGGACCTGCGCCAGTGTCATGCGTCGCTGTCCGCACAACCAGACACGTGCGCAAGTTGTATGTACAGAGTTGTCGTGTTCGTTCAAAGTCTGATGTTTCAAAACCTAACTGTACGTGGAAGAGGGGAGATGCTGCCCGCCTTCCCTTGCACCACCAGTCCCATTCCTGCTCATTGCCGAACATCACTTTGTCCGCGAGTCTCGTCCTATCCAGGATGTTTGCCAAGAGCACGTTAGGGATATGAACTCTACAACACATTTCGTAAACTCTTCCAGTGCGCAGAGGTGGCTTTCACTCTGGAGTCAATGAGGCGTCACATGTAGGGCCCTGTGATTCCCTCAAAGATGGACTTCCTTAGCCTTAGAGCCGTTTGTAGCATCACTGTCACGACACATGTATGCTGGCACAGCACATGGGGTCCCCTGAGGGCGAGTGGTGAGCTACTACGGAACTCCCAACACGCCCACGCTACCACATCGCGAGTGAGGGGAAGGCAAGCTTGCCTGCGTCACATACGTGTCAGCCTACATGTGCGTCCTGAATTTTCCCTCTGTAAGGAAGCCCCTGAGAAGAAACTGTTCATTGGGGAACAGTGGAGATGTACACCCCTCCACTCAGACCCTTGCACTCGGAGGCAACAAGACAGTCTATGTACCACGAGACACACGCAAGCCATGTTTGTGAACGAAGGGCACAATACTGCAGTCAACACAATGGAACTCAGGGAGAAAGTGTGGCTACCCTTGTCTACTCTGAGAACACGCGAAATATGACCATGGAACTACGAAATCATAATGAAGGAAAACATTCGGGTCATCAACTGGCGAGCTTGAAAGCGTCGATGAACAACCCATAAGTAAACCCCATCTTGAAGCCATTGAGGAGCGCGAGCGAGAACGAGGGCTTGTCCGTGCCATGAAACACCCTCGTTACGGCCTCCGTGAACACGAGGCAGAAGGCGGCCGCCACGACGTCGTTGAGCGAGAGAGCGCCGAACGAAAGCGAGATGGTCTGCGCCACAAAGAACCCCAGGAGGAGGGAGATGCCGCCGAAGAGGGCGCGCCGCATCGGCCGTCGGCGGAAGAAGTCGCGCGACTTTGCGCGTGCGTACGTGAGGAGGTCGACGAGGCGCGTCGGAGGCTGCGGGGGTGCTGCGTCGAGGGAGCCCCTGCCGATGTTCTCTGCTTCACCGCTCCCGTCACCGCCGGCGTTGCTGCTGCTGCCTCCTGCATCGGAAAGGGGTCCGCTGCTGCCTGCACCTGAAAGCGCGCCGAGTGCGGTCGAACCGCACCGCCGCGGACGACTGCTTTGCATCCACGTTGCTCCTCGACCCCTGGAGAGTGTGGTGCAGTGGACGGACCCTGCTGCTGCTGCTGCTGCTGCTGCTGCTGCTGCTGGTGCTGATGCCACTTCAGTTGCTAGAGATGCTCCTGCTGCTGCCGCTAATGCTGCTGCTGCTGCTGCTGCTGTCTCTCCGGTTCCTACTGGTGCTGAGGTCCTCGAGGAGTGGGAGTGCCGCAGCCGCACCCATGCATGTGCATGCACGCTCGTCCTTCCACAGACCTGGGACAAAGGATCCACATGCCAACGTTTGCCGCGCACGCTGCAACGGCCAGCCAGGAGGCCACTGCTGGGGAGCGGTCGTGCGGCTCGACACTCTGCAGCTGCCGATGCACCACACACTCCCTCGAGCTCAAGCCTCCGCAGACGCCTCTGCCCCGCAGCCATGTCCACAGGAGTCAGGTCACGCCTCAAGTCTCTCCGTCTCCGTCTCCATCCCTTTCCCTCCCTGGCAGCCCTGTCACAGCTGAAAGCTAGGTCACGCGGCAGCAACCGTGGGATGTCGACCGACATGATATCGAACGCGGCAGACTCGAACTCTTCACTTCACCTTGCCTAGTTACCCACGGAAGTCGAGATGGGGAACCCTAATCGTCCTTGCTCTTCTCTTCCCTTTTCTCTTTGCACTGGTTCGCTCGCCGCAGCTGCTGCAGCGGCGCAAGTCGTCGACCAAACTCCCACCTCTCTAATGGCTCCCGCAGAAGTGCTGGCTGAGGTTGCTTCCACTCGCAAAGACAACTTGACAACACCAGCGCCGCCACAACAGAAGCAAAAGCTGTGTGCAGATTCGCTTCCCTGCTGAAAAGTGCAAAAAATGACAACAGCGACGAGGGCGGAATTCAGGTCAAAATTTGCGGAACAGCAAAGCACGAGCACCTGGAGCAGTGAGTGCAACCTATCGCACCGCACTGCAAAGCATGCTGCAATTACAAACGACGCTCAGACAGGTTTGTTGGGAGGGAAAAACTGGCAAGCTGACACTTGGTCGCACAGGGCCACACACACAAAAAAAAAAAGACGATAAGAATATATTCACTTTCACAACAATACTGAGTGTGCGTGGCGGTTGAGCAAATCCCATGCTGTCCACAACCCACACGAGTGCAAGCAGCTGTGCAAACCTCTGCTGGACACCGACCACTTGTGCGAGACTTTGCTTCGGCATTTGATTTTCAGTTTTAGTCAGAGCAACCCATTATTTCAGCCTCAATC
Organism: Penium margaritaceum; assembly: GCA_023375785.1. Classification (NCBI taxonomy): domain Eukaryota; kingdom Viridiplantae; phylum Streptophyta; class Zygnematophyceae; order Desmidiales; family Peniaceae; genus Penium; species Penium margaritaceum. Next base: position 24,288 of record SZWC01010938.1, read on the forward strand.
AACCCTCCACTGGAAGGTCCTCGACCCCGGAGGGCCTCCAGGAATGGTGTAATCGGGAGACATCATCCGGGCCCTCAATCTCCAAACTTGAAGAGCAGCAGAGGGGTGCTTGCAGATGAGGTCAGCGAGATACTCAGATGAGCTCGCATGGATCTGTCCGACAAGCCCGTACGAGTTGCAATGGGTTGCCATGGGTTGCCATGGGTTGCCATGGGTTGCCATGGGTTGCCATGGGTTGCCAACACAGCACGCCATTGCCAGTAGGCCGGGTGGCAATGCGATTAGGGTTTTGCACCTCGCCTTCCATTCAAGGACAATACGGTACTGTTGGCCTCATTCGTTCAAAATATCTTTTTTTGTTCGCTCATCCGTTCCACAAAAAACTATAATGTGTTTGAGAGAATCACCTCTGATATTAGCCAACGATATTTTGGAGTGTAATCCGAAGTTTGGAGCTTCAAAGTGCACTTGTTGGAGGTGTTGAGTGCTTAGGACGTCCCAAACGTGAACCATGGGAGAAAGTGGAAAAGCATGTTTTTTATGAATGTCCTTGTTGAACAGTCACTAAAAAAACTCAAAAGGTCCCAAAACAAAGAGAATATAGCAAACACTAAAATGGGAATCCAAAAGTGAACTAATATAAGAATCAATACTGTACTTGTGACACATCTTTTCCAGCTGTGCTATGGTAGCAGCAGCAGTGGTGGTGGTGGCGGCGGTCGCAGGCGCCACAGCAGCAGTGCAAGAGCAGCAGCAGCAGCAGCAGCAGCAACAGCAGCAGCAGCAGCAGCAGCAGCAGCAGCAGCAGCAGCAGCAGGAGCAGCAGCAGCAGAGCCCCATATGTGCTGACTCCAGTGCTGCGCGTGCAGCTGCTGCCATCTTGGCAGATGCTTCAAGTTAAAATGTTATCACTACACCCTGAATCAATGCACCTGCCTGCCTGTGCAGGATGGAGGGGGGCGGGGGGGGGGGGGGGGGGGGGGGGGGGGGGGAACTTTTTCTCTTCTCTCCAATCTTACATTTTACTGTCGCGACCTCCACTCTTTCCACTCATGCTCTTGCTGCTGCTGCTGCTGCTGCTGTTGTTGCAGCCTCAACTGAGCCATGGCATCCAGACAGCCCTGCAGGATGATGGTTGCCGACACCTTGTCGGATATTCTCTTCAACTCCGCCTTGCCCAACCTCAACCCGGACACGACGCCCGCCGCCGCCACCGACGAGTACCGCTCGTCCCACAGCAGGTGCGGCAGTGCGGCAAGTTCCGGGCAGCTTCCGAGCTCGTGGCGCAGGAAGTCTCGCGTACTGATGGTCATGCGCGACTGCCCGCCATGCAGCTCGAGTGGGAACCCCACCACCAGCCCCACCGCGCCCGTGTCCTCGACGATCCGCCTCAGCCTCCGTACGCCGTCGCTGATGACGTCATTGCTGACGTCGTCGTAGGGTATAGTGTTGACTGTGGTGGCGGTGTTCGAGGTGCGGCTGCCGCCGCTGCCGCTGCTGTCGCTGCTGCCGCTGCTAAAGTTGTTATTGTAGCTGTTGCTGCGGCGCGAGTGGTGGCGCAGAACGACCGAGTGAGGGAATGCCACGTGGCACTGCGCGTCAGACACGGCGACGCCGATGTAGGTGGTGCCTACGTCGAGACCCAACAGACGGGCGGACGGCCGGGAGGATGCTGCCGCTCCTGCTGCTGCTGCTGCTGACACCGATCCAGACGCTGATGCTGACGCCACCACCGCCAGCATCTGCCGCAGCGTCACGTGCGGCATGAGATGGAGCAGCCAGGGAAGGGGGATGGGCTGAAGGGATACGCTGTCGAAACGAAGTCAGGGATGTCCGCGAGTAGGGACTTCGCGGGTGAAGCCTTTGAGCAGGCAATGGCGAAAGATGCGCACCCCAACAGTGCAAGGAGACAGCGTGCTCTGGCTGCGCAGAGGAAGCAATTGAAAAACACACATCAGCTTTCTGGACTCAGCCTCCCTCGCCAATGGTCGTCCGCGGTGGCCTCCGGCGCACTCCCCTCTGTGCGGCAAGTGGGCTTCCTCCGGCCTCTGTAGCCGGATTCGACACCGATGCCTCTAAATTTGTCTTTTCTACCCCTGGTCTTAATTGACTGACGCGGGGCGGTTACCTCAGCACCAATGGGGCCCAAGGGTTGAGCCCGGCCCTCCAGGGGAACATAATATGCTGGTGGGTAATTTTGCGGATTTATCCATGAAAAGGTAGATTTAAATAAATATATATCTCAGAATAAGGTCCAATTTCTCCTTAAACGGGATTCAAATTGTAAACTTTGATCTTCCGAGGAGTTTTGAGGAATCCATCTAAAGAAGGTAGGCTGAAACTAGCCATATGCATTGTTGAGGTGACTTGGGTAGCATCCAGATTCTCGTGAAGTGGGGGTGTATAGGGAAGTTTCTTCTTTACCATGGAAGAATCCCATACAACATCATAAGAACACCGAAAATAACATTATGCGATTGATAAACCTCATAAAAATTTGAATTTGCATAGTAATCGGAATGACATGTTTTTTATAGTAAATTTTGTCGAAGAAAAAGTGAATGAATCATTTTTCGCATTCATGCGCATAAGAGGGTGCGTTCATTTAATGAAAACCTCTCCTTTTATTGTCCAAGACAACGATTGAGGCAAGAAAGTTTTGAAGCATTTGGAGTAACAATTAGCACAAGACCCCACATGTCACCTCGAGGGTGAAGATGTCATGCATGAGAGATTATTCAACTCCGATGTTCCAAGGTTCTAGTGTCTTCTTTCCACAATTAGGATCACGTGTCACTGGTTGCTTACCCTAAAAAAAATATGGATGCACGCCTTATACACGTTGAACTTAGAGATGTACAAAATTACATGTAGAAAGTGACAAAAACCCACAAGATGTTCACATGAGATCTTGCTTTCTTCTATTTGGGTTGTAGACTGAGAAGTCCCCAAACTCTCTACGACCACTGTGCGATACATCCCAACCTGACGGCAAACACTGAGGTTGAAGAGCCTCGACAAACACCTCGCGCCATTCGCGGATGAAGTCTCGGATGGCATCCTCCCCGCCCTTGGCCAGCAACTGCCGCACGACGAGCGAGCCATGCTCCCTGTGCCCTGCGCTGAAGTTTTTCCCACCAATTAGAGCAGCAGCGCCAGCAACAACTTCCACACTTGGACTCGAGGCGCCAACTTGCTGCTTGTGCTCGGTCTCCCCTCCATCATCTTCATCCTCCCCGCCTCCACCACCTTGCTGTCCCGACTCCTTTCCACTCTCACCCGGTCCATTGCCTTGCCCAGCTTCTGCATGCACACCCAAGCAGTGCCCTTCCTGCTGATCGCCCCCTACCTTCTTTCCCTCAACCCAGCCGTGCTTCCTTGCATACTTCCCTCTCCTCACACTCGCTCTCAGAACAGCTTCCACGTCCTCCAGGCTGACATCACGCTTGCCAAAAAACGCGCGCAGAACGTCCATGAGCTCCTCCCGCCTTCCCTCTGGCATCGTGCGGCCATGCCTCAGAACGGCCACAGCAGCCATGCGAGCCATCTTTGGGTGAACCGTCGTTGCAGCAAACTGCTCCTCTCGCTTTCTCTCTGCAGCAGTACTCCCTGCTCCTCCCTCTTGCTGTGCAGGGACATCTCCAGACCCTTCTCCCTCAACCAGATCACCTCCATCCTCCCCGTCTGCACCAGAAATGGTACCCGATTCCTCCCCCTTCCCTTCCGCGGTCCCGCACCCCTCCCTTCCCTCGCTCCCAGCAACCCTCTCCCCGGGCCTCGCACCGTTCAGAATCAGCGGCACACCTTCCCTCGACGCGACGAGCCGCTTGTGCCTCTCCGCGGCCTTGTGCGCCACCTCGTGGCAATCCACGCACAGCAGCACGATGTCGTGGCTGCGGTGGCTCTTGAGGTGCTCGGGGAAGTGCTGGCGGTAGCACGACGGGATGAGGCGGTAGCGCAGGTAGTGGCTGTCCTCGCCGCACGCCACGCAGCAGTTGCGCTTGCTCTGGATGTAAAACTCGTTGTCGTCGTTGTCCGGCGTGCCCCGCGGCTCGAAGAGGAGGCGGATGCAGATCGGACCGGGCCTGCCGTCTGCGCCACCAGCAGCATCAGCAGTGGCCCTGCTGCTGCTGCTGCCGCTGCCACTGCCACTGCCACTACCAACATTGCTGTTGCTCCCGCTGTTGCTGCCACTGCCACTATTGCTGCCGCCGCAACTGCCGCTACTTGAACCAGCAGACAAAGTGCTGCCTGTATGGCCTTCCCTGCTCCCGTGACTGGTCTCGTTGCCGATTGGCTGGAGCTTTGCCTCCTGCCCCCTCACCCACTCTCCCTCCTCCTCCGACAGCTCTGGGGGGTGAATGTACTCACCGAGCCCCCGGGAAACGTACCACTCCACTTTCCGGCGATCGCAAAAGCACAGCAGTCGGCCGTCGCCGCTGTAGATGCGGCAGTTCTCGTACACGGGAGCGCGACACGAAAACTTCTTGATGAAGTTCAACCGCGCCTGCATTGGATCCTGCTGCGTCTTCCAGCCTCGTGGAACCTTCCCGGAACCCAACCCAGCCCCCGCCATCCTGGAACCTTCCTTTCCAGCAGGAGCGAAGGGAGTCTGACCCTCAGCAGTTGCATCCGCCTCCATGAAAACAGAGACGTCCGCCGCCAGTTCTGCATCCGCCACATCAGCACTCAGTGCTGATGTGGCTGCCCCGTCAGCGCCATTCGCATCCTCTCCACAGAATTGCCCTCGCACACCAGCGAGAAGCTTCCTGATCTCCGCAGCTCGTCGCACCGCCACCCCTCCCATGCCACCTGCCCCTGCTGCCAGAGAATCTTCCCCACCAGTGGCACCACCACCCCGATGGCTCGTGTGCGTCAAAATGCACGCAACGACGTCGTTGTCGGTCGAAGGAAGCCCCGCCGCAAGCGCCAGCATGGCGGCATCCGGCAACACGTACCGCACGCTCTCGTCCTCCGCTCGCGCCACATCATCGCGCCACCTTAGCAATGCCTCCAGCCCGGCCTTGACTGCCCTCACGGGCTGCTTCAGCGGCCCAACATCGACCAACAACGGAGCAGCAGAGGATGCGGCAGCCCGATGCGACGCGGCAGAGGGTCTCCTGCTGCAGCTGGCCACCAGAGCCTTGAGCAGAGCGGGAGCAGCAGCGTCTGGAGGCACGAGGTCTTTCTCGTAGAGTTGGAGGCACAGCGCATTGGAACGCCGCAGGCAGTCGCGATACTCAAGCGTAAGTGTCACGTGCACAGCAGCACGTATCCTGCCCCCCTCCTCTTCCTCCTCACCCTCCTGCTCCTGCTGCCTTAGCTGCTGCCGCACATGTACCTCCTGCGGGGGATCTGCAGCATCTGCACCTGCAGCAGGCTGAACCCCCCCCTCAGTACCAACACCAGCGAGTGACGACTGCGCCCGAACACTTGCAAACTCTGTCTGGGCATACCCATGCTTTTCCGGAGAAGGCGAAGGCTGTGACAGATTCCCTGGATGCCCCTGCTGNCTGCTGCTGCTGCTGCTGCTGCTGCTGCTGCTCTGCCTGTTGCCCCTGCTTCTGCCACTGCTTCTGCCACTGCTGCTGCTCCTGCTGCTGCCTCTGCTGCTGCCCCTGCTGCTGCAGCAGGGGCAGCAGCAACTCCAAGCGCAGGCGGTTTGCTACGTAGAGGAGATAGTGCGTGTCGGTCTGTGCATAGCGCAGCATGTCCGACGGCAGCGGCCGCACACGCCAGTCTGCGAGCTGGAAGCGCTTGTCGACGTCCACGCCACAGTAGTGCTGGAGGAGGTAGGCCAGCGACCGGTGCGGCTTGTTGAGCACGGTGCACGCCTGCATGAATGCACGCAGGTATGCACAAACACTCACTCGAGTATCACGGCCCGCATCATGGACAGAGACAAAGAACTGCATGTCGACCATCGCCACGCAGTAGTGCTGGAAGCGCTTGTCGACGTCCACGCAGCAGTACTGCTGGAGGGGATAGGCCAGCGACCGGTGCGGCTTGTTGAGTACCGTGCACGCCTGCATGCAGGGACGCAGAAAACCCCAGAAAAACGAGCATGTTTTCCTTTTACGAATTCTCTACGCAAGGGAAAAGAAATAATGGATTGGTTCTTCCCCAAGTTTGATTGAAAACATCGGTCGAGTAACACACACAGCACCATTGACAGAGACATAGAGTTTCCATCGCCGCAGCACACCATGGCTCTGAGCACACCATGGCTCTCAGCACACCATGGCTCTCAGCACACCATGGCTCTCAGCACACCATGGCTCTCAGCACACCATGGCTCTCAGCACACCATGGCTCTCAGCACACCATGGCTCTCAGCACACCATGGCTCTCAGCACACCATGGCTCTCAGCAGCAGCCACCATCAGCAGCCATGTCTCCCAGTCTCCCGCTTCTTCAAGCACCACCAAAACGCATCCGAAAGAGAGGCAAACTGAACAGGACACGCAAACGCAAATGCAAACGCAAACGCAAACGCAAATGCAAACGCAAAAGCAAACGCAAACGCAGACGCAAACACAAATGCAACGCAACGCAACACATCGCAATGCAAACGCAACGCAAACGCAAATGCAAACACAACGCAACACATCGCAACGCAAACGCA
>SZWC01010938.1:49092-74037 GCA_023375785.1 Penium margaritaceum
CGCGTCGCGCGACTCAACGATGCGGTGGCGACCCGCATCCCAGAAACGCCACGCTTTGGAGTGCGAGGAGACTCCGAGGAAGGCACACATCCGGCCGCGCAGAGAGACCTTGGACCCCTGCTAGTCCTCGGTGTACCAGACACAGGCCAAGGAACCCCAGACACGAGCAAGCCTGAGGTCCGCACGGTGACCAAACCACAGCTCATACGGCGTGACGTGGTCCGGCAAGGGACCATGCGGGAGGCGGTTCCAGACCCACGTCATGTAGGCGAAGCCCTTGAAGGTGAAGGACTCCGGGAGACCGCACTCAGCGCGCATGGCGCGAACCGCGTCCTCCATGGTGCGGTTCCAGCGCTCGGACACACCGTTCTGCTGTGGCGTAGCAGGGGCCGAGAGCTGGTGACAGATACCAAGCTCGGCAAAGTGAGTGGTCAGCTCACCAAGATACTCACCGCCGCGGTCAGAGTGGAAGGTGTGGAGGGAGTGACGAGACTGACGCTCGGCCTTCACGAGCCACAAGCGCACGGCTAGAGCGGCATCACTCTTGTGGCGGAGGCAGTAGACCCACCGCATGCGGGTGAAGTCATCCGTGAGGGTAAGAACATACCGACCACGGTCAGCGACAGACTCGACAGGGAGAGGTCCGAGGAGGTCCGAGTGGACAAGCTCCATGGGACGCTGNGCAGATGAGCAAGGGGAAGAGTCAGGAGCAGAGCAGCGCACGATGCGATACAGGTCATCCACAACAGAGGCACGCAACACAACCGTGGAAGTGTCAAGTGCAGTGATCGTGGCATCATCAATGGAGTGGTGAACAGAGAGACCCATCCTCGTGCAGGCACGGACAGAGAGCAGGCTGAGCTCGAGATCAGGCACGAAAAGCACGTCAGAAAGATACACGGGACCAGACGGACCATCGAACCGTACGACCCCTGTCCCCTGAACAGGTAGTGACTGCCCAGAACCTGTCCGCACTGACCGAACAGACCCAACAGGACCAAGCACGACAAAGGCGGTACGGTCGCAGGTCATGTGGTGAGTGGCCCCTGAGTCAATGATCCAGTGGCCACTCGCCTCACGACCTGTGGTGGTCACGGTACAACGAGCAACGGAGCACGCTGCCTCTGCTGGACGCTCAGCAGGTGTGGCAGGACAGCGGGACAATGCACGACGATGCGACTCATCCAACCACTCTGTGCTGTCAGACTCATCCTCACCAGGCGACGCAGCCCCCCCACAAGTACGACCACGTGCCACAAACACAGATGGACAGTCAGTCTGTGGACCACTCGGCTGTGACAGCACACTCGCACCTCCCTGTGAGCGAAGTGCCAGCAGTCGACGTAGCTCCGCGATGGTCTGGTCCCTCGGGTCCGGCGTGGTACTCCCCCCGGATGGCGGAGGATCTGCCGCCGGTGCTGCCCCCGAGGTCGCTGCGGCACGGGCTGCTGCTCCAGTGCGGATCCGCTCCTCGTGGGCTGCCTGAAGACCGCGGGTGATCCTCGCCCAGTCCAGCTCCTGCTGACACTCAGTGTAGCGATGAGGTCCGCCGCAGTTGTGGCAGCGGACCGCCCGTCCGGTGCCACCGGAAGGCTGCTGCGGTCCCCTCTTCTTCTTCCCCTTCTTCCCCTTCACGGCTGCTGCAATGGCTGTCGGTGTAGCAGGGGAGGAAGCGGGAGAGGCAGAGGTGGAGCTGGTGGGGGTGAAGGTGGACGACGGTGTGGAAGGCGTAGAGGACGTCGCTCCCACTGCTGCTGCGGCCATGGCACCCTGCCGATGCGCGCGGGCTGCCTCGTCAGCTGTCGCGACCTGGATGAAGTACCGCTGCGCCCAGGGCAACAGCTGCAGGGTGTCGGACATGGACGCGAGGACGTCCTGGTCGAGGCGGGAGAAGGTGTCAATGAGCTCGGGGCGCACTCCCAGCATGATGGTGTCCAGCGCCCAGAGCTGAGAGCCGCCTCCGGTGCCCAGTCGAGTGTACAGGCGCATGGCCCGACGCCAATAATCAGTTGCTGACTCCGAGGATCCCTGATGAAGGGAGTGGAACTCGCGAAGGCGCGCTGACCGGGTCGCGTGAGTCTCTGCTCCAAAAAGGGTCAGCGCCAGCTCCCAGCCGCGGCGCGGGTCTGCGCCTGCTCCTGTCCCAGGCGCGCCCAGGAAGGGGCGGAAGTCGACCACTGTCTCCTGTGGAACTGCGTACAGCAGTCCACGCATGGCACGCGCTGCCGTCTGGGACTGGAGCGGATCAGCCGTCTGGTACTGGCTGTGGTAGTAGGGCCAGACTCCCTCTGAGTCTGCCCATACCTGAAACAGCACCTCCCAACAGTCAAACCCCGCCTTGCTGTCGTAGCGAGGCGGGGAAGTCTCGAAGTCCTTGGGTCGTCCCTCCGTGGGGAGCTGGACCTCTGGTGGTGCTAGGAGTGGGCGTGGGAAGGGCATGAAAGGCATCAACGCTGCTCCTCCAGCGGCACCCGAGACCTGGCGCGGGTCGGTCTGCTGCTGCTGCTGCTGCTGTCCCCTCGGACTGGGCGTCGGTGTCTCAATGCGCAGGCTCCTCATCTGCTCCATCAGCCGGCGAAGCGCGTCCTCCCCAGTGGGAGGTGGCGCCTGATCCCACTCCTCGACCATGGACTCTCGTCTCTGCGCAGGGGCGGCAGTGGGGCCAGCAGACTCCTGGGCCGATGGGGTTGCCTCTCTCTCTCCTGGGCTGATGTCCCGGTGTCCCAGACAGAGAGACCAAGGCATCGCGGATCTGTCGCAGCATAGCTGACTGCTCATCCTGGCGCTGGCGGAGTGACGACTGCTCCACCAGCAGGAAGTCAATCCCCTTTGAGCGTGGGCTGCGGCCCCCGCTCGTGACGGTGTCCTCCAGCTCCTTGCCCTTGGAGCTGCTCGGCTCCATGCTGAGGCGGTGCGAAAGTCGTCCGAACGCAGAACCGTCAGCGTTTCTCGAGGAGTGACGGTGTTTCTGATGGTGTTTCTCGCCGATTTAGGACGGTGGCAAAAGTCGACCTTCTGACCAAAAAATCGGCTAAGTGCTGAAAATTTAAAAATTTAAATTTTCACCACTAAAAATTGAAGGTTGTCCAAATGAAGCGAAATTTGGACCACAGAGGCGTCTGAGGATGCTGAAGACAATGGTGAAATTTTCGTCTTCAAAAAGTGGGGAAAAAGGCCAAAACGACCTGATTTTGTGCTCAGGCCGAAAAAATGAAAAATTCAAATCAGTGATGCGGAACGGTGAATGCTGGAGGCTACAGAGCTCCAAATGAGGCGAGGAAGGGCGCGATGGAAAGCTTGAGATCTAAGCTTTCCAACGAGCCATAGCGCGCAACTTTTGGTGGCTATTTGAGTCCGGCACAGGCGGGTGAAGAGAGGATGGCGGCTGACGCGATTTGCGTNTCGCTGATGGTGCTGTTGCTCGCCCGGTTTGCGGCTCCAAGTCGCCACACGGGCGGCCTCGGACCGGCTGCTGCTGCGCGCAAGGGCTCCAACGGCCTCAAGCCGTTGTGGCACGCTGCAGCTGCAACACGAACCTGCCGTTGCAGTTTCTGACGCATCAGGATGATGGCATATGCGTCGCTGCGTGCTCTTGTCGCTTCAAGCGACTCAGGGTGGTGATGGGTCCAACCAGGACCTACTGCTGCTGCTGTGGGCTGCTGCCACTGCTGTTGCTCACTGCTGCTGCAGCTGCTGCGTCTCTGCTGTGCAGCACGACGAGCACTGGCTCGCCTGCTCTGATACCAAGAGAAGATTCCAGGAAGCTTCCTAGCCTTTCTGCTTGCTAGCCTGACAGCACGGGTCTGGCTGGTTGACACACAGGTCATGCAAGGGACAGCAAGGGTAGGGAGAGACACGTGCACTTGTATCTCAAGCTTCAACTGAAGTAAATGCAGAGAGAGATAACAAATGACAGGTCCACAGCATAAATAGCCACCGTGGCTCACGGCGGGTGGCGCACACGGCGGTGCCTATCAAACCTGAACCGGCCCAAAACCACTGTTTTGGCCATAATTCTGCGCACAAGCGTCCAAACGGAGCGCCGTCTGATCCTACGGATGCACGACGAAAAGACAGACACAACGACTGGTCACACGCCTACGTCCGGGAACAGCCGGAGAGTGTAAGAAAACAAACATGTAAATCAGCCTGGCAGGGCTGTCCACCGAGAAAATCCTGAAGACCTCCAAACGTAGTCCGTGGGCTGTGGGAGCCCTCTGGTACACTGGGTAGGCTGCCAGGCTGCCTCCAGCGGGTGGAGCATCACCTCAGGGAACTCTGTCTCCAGCTGGGTCCGCCTCAAGGATCTGCACGAGCATGGACACGGCCGAGTGGTCACAACTAATTGTACAACTGTGTATGACTGACAACATCACAACAGGATGCGCCCTAGCTGCACCTTAGTTGCGCCCTAGTTGTACCTTGTTTGCTGGTTGCGCCTTAGTTGCACCCTTTTTGCGCGACGACGGCGGAGATGACAAAGGCGACGGTGACGACGACGACGACGGCGATGAGGTGGAGGGGGGAGGACAGTGATAGCAGGTCGTAACAATGAAGGGAAGGGTACACCTTTGGAGCAACGAGAGCACAAAATCCCGTCATCATCAACCCAAGATGTGCGCAGACATGTTGGAAATGTTTGGCTGGTTGGTCTGCCATTTCTAGCTGGCATGCTGGTGGGAGGAAGGAAGCGGCACGCTGTAAACGTTGGTATGTTTCACAATTCTGCCCTGGTTGCAGTTGCGCCCTAGCTCCATCCCAGTTACGTGTTAGTTGCGCCCTTGTTGCGCCCTAGTTGCGTCCTACTTGTGTCCTAAGTGTGTCCTATTTGCGCCCTGGTTGTGCCCTTCTTGCGGTCTAGTTATGCCCTAGCTCGCCATAATTATGTCGTAGTTGCGCCTTAGTTGCGCCCATGTTGCACCCTAGTTGAACCCAAGTTCCACCCTAGTTATACCTTTTCCGCCCATGTTGCGCCCATGTACTGTCATCCATATTTATCCTAAATAATCATTTTCTACTCGCCCATGAGTTCCTTAATAAACTAATTAGAGACTGGGAGAATCACTGCACAAAATCCTGGGTTTAGCCGTGTTATTCACCTATTATCGTTTAAAATCCATTCACTTGTTAGCCCATGTTCGCTTTTGCTCGGGAGGCACAAGCGAGAGCGAACGTGAGGCGTGAAGATGGTGGAATCCGGGCTTCGATCCAACGGCTTGAGATGATCAGAACTCAAGCATCTAAGCTTCAAAGTTTGACTATCTCGCATGAGTTTTGCATCCATAATGAAGGCTAGGGAGTTGAAGAGTGGGTGAATTTCAGAGTTCCCTAACTATGGGCAAGTGCCTTCAGACGACCACACAAAGGAAACTGAAATGGACCCGATTTGGGGAGAACGCAACAATCACAAAAAAAAGCTCCCAAAAAGGGACGAATGCAAAAAACACTACGGTATTTTAACATTGGTTACACACTAGTTGCACCCTTCTTGCGACCTAGTCGTGCCCTAGTTGTCCCTTAGTTATGCCGCAGTTGTGCATTAGTTTCGCCTTTCTTGCACACTCGTTGCGACCAAGTTGTGCCCTAGTTGCGCACTTCTTGCACCCTAGTTGCACCCTACTTGCGCCATACTTAGTCATAGATATGAACTAGTTGCGCGATTCTTGCGCCCTAGTTGCGCACTTCTTGCGCCCTAGTTGCCCACTTCTTGCACCCTAGTTGTGCACTTCTTGCGCCTTAGTTGCACACTCCTTGCACCCTAGTTGCACCATAGACATGTCCTAGTTGCGTCCTAGTTACACCTTAATTGTGCCCTAGTTATGCCTTAGTTGCGCCCTTCTTGCGCCCTTGTCACACACTAGTTGTGTCCTAGTTGCGCCCCCATGCAACCTAGTTATGTTCTAGTTGTGCCCTGTGAACACCCTAGTTACATCCTAGTTGCGCGCTTCTTCCGTCATAGTTGCGCCCTACTTGTGGCCTAGTTATGCCCAATTTATACCCTAGTTTTGCCCTCTTGCGCCCTAGTTTTTCCCTCTTGTGCCCTCGTTGTGCCTAGTTACGCGTTAGTTCTAACCTAGTTGCATACTAGTTGCACCCTTCTTGAGCCCTAATTGTGTCCTAGCAGCACCCTAGGTACACCCTTGTTGCACTTTTCTTGCACCCTGCTTGCGCCTTAGTTATGCCCTAATTGTACCCTAGTTGTGCCCTAGTTGCGCCCTAGTTGTGCCATAGTTGTACCCTAGTTGTGTCCTCCTTCAAGCCTAGTTGCGGCCTACTTCAACCCTAGTTGCGGCCCAATTGTTCCCTTGTTGTACATTGTTGCATCCTACTTTGCCGTAGTTGCGCTCTAGTCGCACCCTAGTTACGCCCTAGTTTTTCCCTAAATGCGCCTTTCTTACAGCTTAGTTGCGTCCTATTTGCGCCCTTAGTTTGGCCCTTGTTACGCCCTATTTGAGCTCTTGTTGTGCCTTATGTGCGTCCTAGTTATGCCCTAGTTGTGCCGAAGTTACACCCTAGTTGCGTCCTCGTTATGCCCTTCTTACGCCCTAGTTGTGCCCTAGTTGCATCCTAGTTGCGCACTTATTGCGCCCTAGTTATGCCCTAGTTGCCCCCTATCACGTCGTAGTTGCATCCTAGTTACGCCTTTCTTGCGCCCTAGTTACACCCTAGTTGCACCTTAGTTGCGCCTTAGTTATGACCTAATTCCGCAGTAGTTGCACCTCTCTTTCGTCCCAGTTATACCCTGGTTACTCACTAATTCACCCTAGTTACACCATAGTTGCACCCTAGTTGTCCCTTAGTTGCGTCCAAGTTTCGCCCTAGTTTTGCCCTCGTTGCGCCCTAGTTACTCCCTAGTTACATCCTAGTTCCGCACTAGATGCACCCTGATGGCGCCCTTCTTGCGGCCTCGTTGTAACCTAGTTGTGACCTAGTTGTGCTCTAGTTGTACCCTAGTTACGCCCTAGTTGTTCCATAGTTGCGCCCGTGCACCCTAATGGCGCCCTAGTTCCGTCCTAGTTACGCCCTCGTTGTACCATTGTTGCACGTTTCTTGTGTCCTAACTGAGCACGTGTTGCGCCCAAGCTACACCTTAGTTGTGCCATAGTTGTACCCTAGTTGCGTCCTAGTTTAGCCCTAGTTGCGCTCCAGTTGTTCCCTAGTTGCACTATAGTTGTGCCCGACTTTGCCATGGTTGTGCTCTACTTGCACCATAGTTATGCCCTAGTTGTGCCCTAGTTGTGCCCTTCTTACGATTGATTACGCCATATTTACGCCATAATTAGGCCCCAAGTTATGCCCTTTTTAGTCCTTCTTGGGTCTTTTTTGCATCCTAGTTGTGCCCTAGTTGCGTTCTAGTTGTGCCCTAGTTACGTCCTACTTGTGTCATTCTTGCGTCTTAGTTACGCCTTAGTTGCGGCCTAGTTGCATCCTAGTTGCGCGCTTACTGTGCCCTAGTTATTCCCTAGTTGTCCCCTTTTACGCCCTAGTTGCATCCTATTTTTAGCCTTTCTTACGAATTAGTTGCACCCTTGTTGTGCCTTAGTTGTGACCTACTTTCGCCGCAATTTCACCCTTCTTTCGTCCTACTTGTATCCTAGCTACGCCCTAGTTCGCCCTGGTTATACCCTAGTTGTGTCCTAGTTGTCCCATAGTTGCGTCCTAATTTCTCCCTAGTGTTGCCCTTGTTGCGCCTTTGTTACTCCCTAGTTACTCCCTAGTTACTCCCTACTTACACACTAGATGCACATTAATGGCGTCCTTCTTGCACCCTAGTTCCACCCTAGTTCCGCCCTAGTTGCACTCTAGTTGCACCTTAGCTGCATCCTAGTTGTTCCCTAGTTGCGTCTTTCTTGCGCTCTAGTTGGCCCCCTAGTTCAGTCCTACTTACGCTGTCGTTGTACCCTAGTTGCGCCCTTGTTGTGCCCTAACTGAGCCCTTGTTGCACCCTAGCTGCGCCCTAGTTGTGCCCTAGTTATACCCTAGTTAGGCATAGGTTGCGCCCTAGTTGCGCCCAAGTTACATCCTAGTTGTATCCTCGTTGCATTCGAAGTTGTACCCACTTGGATCCTAGTTGTGCCCTTCTTGCGCCCTAGTTATGCCCTAGTTGCGTCCTAGTTGCGCACTAGTTGCGCCCTAGTTGCTCCATTCTTTACACCTAGTTACGCCCTTGTTGCACTCTAATTAGCCCTACTTGTGTCCTAGTTCCGTCCTTTTTGCACCCAAGTTGCTTCTTAGTTGCTCATTAGTTGTACCCTAGTTGTGCCCTTCTTGCACCCTAGTTGCGTCCTTGTTGCACCCTAATCCTACTTGTGCCTAATCTGGCCCCTAATTGTGTGTTAGCTGTACCCTTCTTGCACCCTAGCTACGTCCTGGTTGTGCCCTAATTGCGTACTAGTTATGCCCTAGTTGAGCACTTCTTGCGTCCTAATTGTGCCCTAGTTATGCACTAGTTGCACCTTACTTACGCCCTAGTTGCGCCTTGTGCATTAGATGCACCTTGGTTGCACCTTCCTTGCACTCTAGTTGTGCCCTAGTTGCGGCGTATGTGCGCCCTTCTTGGGAGGCTAATTAAACTCTTGTTGCGTTCTAGTTAGGCTAGTCCTAGTTTCACCTTAGTTGTGCCATTGTTACGCCCTAGTTGCACCCTTATTACGCCCTTTTGGCCTACTTGCACCCTACATACGCCATAGTTGTGCCCTACTTGCGCCTTTTTGGCATCCTAGTCGTGTCTTAGTTGTGCCCTAGTTGCACCCCAGTTGCGCCCTTCTTGCATCCTAGTTGCTCCCTAGTTACACCCTAAATCGCCTTACTTACATCCTTATTGCACCCTAGTTGCACCGTAGTGTGTCATAGTCGTCTCCTGCTTGCACCCTAGTCACACCCTAGTTGCACCGTTCTTGTGTCCTAGTTGCGTCCTCGTTACGACCCCGTTCATTATAGTTACACCCTACTTACGCACAGGTTACGTCTTAGTTACACCCTAGTTGTACCTTAGTTTTTCCATAGTTTCACCATTGTTTGTGCCCTAGTTCTGTCATCATTCGCCATAGTTACACCCTAGTTACGTCCTACTTGCGCCCTAGCTACGTCCTAGTTGCACCCTAGTTGTGCCCTAGTTGTACCCTGGCTGCGCCTACTTGCGCCCTTCTTGTGCCCTAGTTGCATCCGAACTTTGCCCCAGTTACCCCCTAGTTGCACCCCAGTTGCACACATTTTTTGTCATAGTTGCATCCTAGTTGCACCCTAGTTTGTGCTCTTTTTGTGTCCTAGTTGCACCCTTATTGCGCCCTAGTTCTTTATAGTTATACCCTGGTTCCACCGTGATTGTGCCCTAGTTGTACTCTAGTCGCTCCTTAGTTACACCATTGTTGCGTCTTAGTTGTGCCCTTTCTGCGCCTTAGTTGTACCCTCGTTGTGCCTTAGTTTGCCACAGTTACGCCCTCATTGCGTCCAAGTTGCACCCTATTTGCACCATAGTCGTGCCCTTGTTGTACCCTAGTTGCGTCCTAGTTTCAACCTAGTTGCGTCCCAATTGTGTCCTAGTTGTGCCATAGTTACGCCCTTCGTGCATCTTACTTGTGCCTCAGTTGCATCCTTGTTACACCCCAATTTATGTCCTAGTTGTGCCCTAGTTCTACCCTAGTTGTGTCTTACATGCGCCTTAGTTGCACCCTAGTTGTGCCCTTCTTACACCCTAGTTGTGCCCTTCTTACACCCTAGTTGTGTCCTAGTTGCGCCTTAGTTATGCCCTGATTTTTCCCTTGTTATTACCTCTTTGCATCCTAGTTGAGCCCTAGTTGTGCCCTAGTTGTGCCCTTCTTACACCCTAGTTGTGTCCTAGTTGCGCCTTAGTTATGCCCTGATTTTTCCCTTGTTATTACCTCTTTGCATCCTAGTTGAGCCCTAGTTGTGCCCTAGTTGTGTCCTAGTTGTACCCTTCTTGCTCCTTTGTTGTGCCCTAGGTGCGCCATAGTTCGGTACAGTTACGTCCTAATTGCGCATTAGTTGCGTCCTAGTTGCACCCTGGATGCACCCTACTTGCGTCCTAGATACACCTTTCTTGCATCCTAATTGCGCCTTAATTGCACCCTAGTTTTTTCCTCGTTGTACCCTAGTTGCACTCTTCTTGCGCCCTAGTTCGGCCCTAGTTGCGCCCTAGTTGCACCCTGGTTGTCCCTAGTTGCACCCTTCTTACGCCCAGGATGCATCCTAGTTACGCCCTAGTTCATAAAAATTACGTCCTAGATGGGTCCTAGTTGTGCCCTTGTTGCGTCCTACTTGCGCTTAAATCGCACCCTAGTTTTTCCCTTCTTACGCCCTAGTTACATGCTAGTTGGGTCCTTGTTATGCCCTAGTTGCATTCTTCTTTCGTCCTAACTACGCCCTAGTTATACCCTGGTTTTTCCATACTTGCACTCCAGTTGCACTCTTCTTTTTCCAAGTTGCATCCTTCTAACACCCTAGTTGCGTCCTAGTTGCACCCTTGTTGTGTTCTTCTTGAGCCCTCATTTCACCCTCGTTGCGCCCCAGTTCCACATAGTTATGCTCTAGTTCATTCCTAGTTGTGCACTAGTTATACCCTAGTTGCGCCCTAGTTCCACCCTAGTTGTGCCCTAGTTACGTCCTTGTGCCCTAGTCTTGTCCTCATTGTATTCTAGTTTGTAATCAATATGCCCCAGTTGCACCCTTGTTGCACCCTCTTTGCCCCATAGTTGAGCCCTAGTTGTACCCTAATTACATCATAGTTTCAACCGAGTTACACCCTAGTTGTGCCCTAGTTACACCAGAGCTACGCCATTCTTGCATCCTTGTTGAACCTTAGTTACGCCCTAGTATCACCCTAGTTATGCCATGGTTGTGCCCTTCTTGCGCCCTAGTTACACCCTAGCTGCACCCTAGTTGCGCCCTAGTTGCAGCCTAGTTATGTCCTACTTGTACCCTTCTTGTGTCCTAGTTGCACCCTAGTTGCACCCTAGTTTGCCATAGTTATGTTCGAGTTACGTCCTAGTTAGCCATGTTACACCGTAGTTGCGAACTAGTTGCGTCCCAGTTGAACCCTAGATGCATCCTAGTTGCACCCTAGTTGCACCTTTCTTATATCTAGTTGCGTCCTAATTGCACCCTCGTTATGCCCTAGTTGCGCCCTAGTTGCACCCGCCCTGTGTGCCAGTTGTGCCATAATTGCGCCCTAGTTGCGCCTCTTTTGCACCCTAGTTGCATCTTAGTTGTACCGTTCTTGCTTCCTGGTTGCACCTTAGTTGTGCCGTAGTTTGCCATAGTTATGCCCTAGTTCCAGTTATGTCCTAGTTACCCCTTGGTTTGACCTTCTTGTGCCCTTGTTGCACCTTTGCTACACCCTAGTTGCACACAAGTTATGTCCTAGTTGTGCCTTAGTTGTGTTCTTCTTGCGCCCTAGTTACGCCCTGGTTGGGTCCTAGTTACGTCCTACTTGCACCCAAATTGCATCCTTCTTGTGCCCTATATGTGCCCTAGTTGTGTCCTAGTTGTGTCCTAGTTTTGCCCTAGTTCCGCACTAGTTGCGTTGTTCTTGCCTCATAGTTGCACCCTAGTTCCACCCTAGTTACACCCTAGTTGCACCCTAGTTTTGTCCTCGTTGCGTCCTACTTGTACCCTTCTTACATCGTAGTTACGCCCTAGTTTGCCATTGTTACATCCTAGTAGCGCCCTAGTTTGTCATAATTCCGCCCTAGTTGCACACTAGTAGCGTCCGAGGTGCACCCTGGATGCGCCCTAGTTGCACCCTAGTTACGCCCTTCTTGCGCTCCACTTACGTCCTAGTTGCATCCTAGTTCCACCCTTCTTGCGTCCTAGTTTTTTCCTGGTTACGCCCTCGTTGTGCCCTAGTTCCCCATTGTTACACCCTAGTTCCACCCTAGTTACATCCTAGTTGTGTCCTAGTTGCACCCTAGTTGCGCCCTGGTTCTACCCTAGTTGCGTCCTAGTGACGTCCTTTTTGCACCCTAGTTGTGTCCTATGTACGTCCTAGTTTGCCATAGTTACGTCCTCGTTGTACCCTATTTACACCCTAATTGCAGCATAGTTGCGCCCTAGTTGAATCCTAGTTGTGTCCTAGTTTCAACCTAGTTGTGCCCTAGTTACGCCATAGTTGCGCTCTTCATGTGCCCTAGTTACGCCTTAGTTGCACCCTAGTTGCGTCCTAGTTGCGCCCTTCTTGCACCCTAGTTTTGCTCTAGTTACGCCCTAGTTACAACCTGGTTGATCCCCAGTTGCACTCTTCTTGCACCCTAGATGTTTTCTAGTTGTTCCCTAGTTACACCCTAGTTAAGCCCTTTTTATGTCGTAGTTGAACCATAGTTTCATCCTAGTTACGACCTAGTTGTGCCCTATTTCTGTCGTTCTTGCGCCCTAGTTTCACCAAAGTTGCACCATACTTCCACCCTAGTTGCACCCTCCTTGCGCCCTAGTTCACCCTAATTACACCCCTTTTTGCCATAATTACGTCCTAGTTGCGCCCTACTTATGTCCAATTTGCACCCTAGTTGCGCCCTACTTGTGCCCTAGTTACGCACTAGTTGTGCCCTACTTATGGCCTAGTTGCACCCTAGTTGCGCCCTTATTGCATCCTAGTTGTACACTAGTTGCTCCCTTGTTACGTCCTGGTTACACCCTAGTTACGCCTTTCTTTGACCCTTGTTATGTCCTAGTTGCACCTTACTTATGCCCTAGTTGTATCCTGATTGTGCCCTAGTCGTGCCCTAGTTGCGCCATAGTTACACCCTAGTTGCGTCCTAGCTGCACCATTCTTGTGCCCTAGTTGCATCCTGGTTGTGCCCTAGTTCGCCAGAGTTACGTCCTAGTTGCGCATTAGTTGCGCCCAAGTTGCATCCATGATGCGCCCTAGTTGTACCCTAGTTGTGCCATTATTGCACCCTAGTTGCACCCTAATTACACACTAGTTACACCCTAGTTGCGCCCTAGTTGCGCCCTTCTTGTGCACTAGTTGCGCCCTACTGTCAACCATAGTACATGGCTGAAATGTAGCGATGGAAAAATGTTACATTATGGTTTATTGCATCTGGTTCCTAGATAGCCTAAAGGACGGTTCAAAATGTTGGAGCTTGTGTCATGTCGTGTCGTGTCATTGTGTTGTGTTGTGTTGAACATTGTCATGTTGTGTCGTGTCGTGTTGTGCCAGGCCGTGCTGTGTTGTGGCGTGTCGTGTCGTGTTGTGTTGTGCTATTTTATGTTGTGTCATGTTATGNTCGTGCCCTGTCATTTCAATCGATCTTTGTCATGTCGCATAGATTTTTTGGGTTGGGTTGTGTGATGTCGTGTCGTGTTGTGCAATAACATGCCGTGTTGTAACATGTAGCATAATATTGAGTCATGTTGTATTGTATTGTGTTAGGTCCTGTCATGTCGTGTTGTGTCGTGTCGTGTCGTGTTGTGTCATATTGTGTCGTGTCGTGTCGTGTCGTGTCGTGTCGTGTCATGTCGTGTCGTGTCGTGTTGTGTCCTGTTGTGTCATTTCTTGTCATACCCTGTCGTGTCGTGTCGTTTCGTGTCGTGTCATATCATATCGTATCATGTCGCGCGTGTTGTGTTGTATCGTGTCGTATCGTGGCATGTCGTGGCGTGTTGTGTCGTGTTATGTCATGTCGTGTCGTGTTGGGTTGTGTAGTATCATGTCGTGTAGTGTCGTGTCGTTTCATGTCGTGTCTTGTTGTGTCGTGTCATGTCGTGTCGTGTCATGCCGTGTTGTGTTGTATTGTGTCGTGTTGTGTCGTGTCGTGTCGTGTTATGTTGTCTCGTGTCGTGTCATGACATGCCAGATCGTGCAGTATAGTTCCGTGTTGCACAATTTCGTGTCGTTTCATGTGTTATGCCATGCCATGTCATGTCGTGTCGTGTCATGACATGCCAGATCGTGCAGTATAGTTCCGTGTTGCACAATTTCGTGTCGTTTCATGTGTTATGCCATGCCATGTCATGTCGTGTCGTGTCATGTCGTGTCGTGTTGTGTCGTGTCGTGTCGAGTCGTGTCGTGTCGTATTGTGCCGTGTCATGTTGTGTCGTGCCGTGTGGTGTCGTGTCGTGTTGTGTCCTGTCGTGTTGTGTGATGTCGTGTGGTGTAGATCTGTGACGTGTTGTGTCATGTTTTTGTCTTTTTGTATTGTGTTTTATCGTGTTGTGTTGTATTGTGTCATTTGTGTGGTGTTGTGTCATGTCATGTCGAGTCATGTCATAGAATGTTGTTGCCTTTTATGTCGTGTCTTGCTATGTCATGCTGTGCGGAGTCACATGGTGTCTTGTTTTTTTCTTGATCTGGTTTACCTAAGATGTGGTTCAAGAATAGTAAAGAAACTATTCATGAAGTCCTTGTGTTGATAAGAGAGAACCGAACCTTTTTTACATTCATATGAATACTTTGTACATTACCTCATTAAAACAGTTCATAAGTGACATGGGTTTGCAATCCTTCTTTCATGTGTTTGTCTTCGTTGTCCTTTGATTCTTATGCCCCAAGTTCTTGGATAAGTAAGAACTCTGAAAACCAAAACCTATTGTAAAGTGGCTTTGATGTGATGCAAAGAAGTTGTAGAAACACAAATAAAAAATAAACCCTTTTCAAATGCCTTTCTGATTTTTATTCAGAATGGATTGTGAGGAGCCAACTCCTATCTAGCCAAATATCAACTATATAGCATTATTTTGTACCTCTGTTTTGATGATGTTGGTTTCACATGTCCAGTTTGTAGGAAAAACCACTTGGGATGAGCTTTCAATACATTAGATAAATGTTTTGAGTTTTCATGTGGAAAGAACGTTTTAGCATGGATAATGATTATGTTCATGGCTGGCAAAGATTTGTTTTCATGCGTGAGATCTTTTGCCTATTATACCCATTATTGAGTTATGAACAAGTGTCAAAGTGATCTTCACATGAAGATATGTAGCGCGAGGGCAAACAGTCCTCAGACAACATCGAGGGAACTTGACGGTGTACGAAAAAAGGTTCATTTGCGTTGCTGGAAACTACGAGGAAATACTTTGTCCCACCAGTCACATTTTTCTCTTTTGACAACAAACCGATGATAAAAGGGTCACTATGTAAAAGAAAAGGTTCTAATGTTGCACAAGGGTGTATAACGTTATGTAGTAATGTATGCAAATTTGGTTCAAAGGGGGACACACAAAATACGAATGAAAATTTAGGAAATAAAAAAAGAAACTCTAACATTGAACTTGCAACTATAAGTTGTTTTTTTTGGTATTATATTTATATCTTTGTATTAAATTCAAAGTACTGCCAAATGTGATGTTCTTTGGAACATCACATTTTAGACGTAGTTTTATTGTAAGCCAATGCCAGGTATGTAGCTTCAACAGTCTGGGAGTGTGTAGAAGTCAGTTCCTAGCTATTTCATCTCGCGTTCGGAGAAGGATACTTTGGCCAAATTATTTCTGTTTTGGCTCTATCCTTATGCGAGTGATGGGTCGCTTAAATATCACTAGCAGCCGAGCCTATCTGATTGCCGACACATCGGAAGTTCAAACCTGGTTAAGTTGGTCGAAGTTAAAAGCCCACCTGAACAGGTGGACATTCATTTTGACGCCCGGCAATTCTGGTCGTGCACGTTCTCTTTTATTCGCAGCTGTTAGTTTATGGTTATTGGCGGCGCTCAAATTAAAACTTTGACCGGAAAGGTTCTGTTTTGTTCTCCATTGTTCAGGTCATAAGGCGGATCGAACATGCTTTTAAGATAATGCGTAGAATTTTTGGTTGTAGGGAATATCGCCTTTCAGCTCGTCGTTAGGGCGGCCTACGAGGCGAGACATTCACGCTAGGTCAGAGCTTGGCACTGAACGGTCGACTACGTCATGGCTACGGACACCTGCGATCGAGCCATTGGCGCGATACTCCTGTAAGATCATGGCAATGGAGAGCAGCCGGTTATGTTCATGTCGCGAAAGTTGCGTGGACTGGAACTGAACTACGCCATACACAAGAAGGAGATGCTGGCAGTCGTACACGCATTTAAGACATGGCGATGCTACATTGAATGCTGCCGATTTTTTGTACGTACGAACCATCATGCGCTGAAACATTTGAAGACGCAACCAAACCTCAATCGATGTCAAACCTAATGGATGGAGTTCCTCCAATCCTGGTTCAACAACAATATCGAGTATCCGTTGGGCAAAATCAACCTAATATACACACTCAGCCGTTGAGTAGGCTTGATGGCTGAGGCAACGACACTTCGTGTGTTCGATCATTTTTACACTTGTCATTGAAATACACTTACCACTAATTATAAATAGCTCAAGTGTCCCAAATCCTCAAACCACGTTTTGCCTTGCAACTTCTACTTCTTCACCATATACGCTCCGTTCGGCATAACAATAACCCAAAATGTCATGAACCGATGACATTACTGGGTAACCCAAAAACGTTAGGAACCGAAGACATTACTATGCAACCAAAAAAGCCACGAACCGATGACAGTTCTACGCAAGCCAAAAATTCACGAACCAATGACATTACTACATACCCCAAAAATTCAGGAACCCATGATATTACCACGTAACCCAAAACTTCACGAACCGATTAATTATTACGCAACCCAAAAAGTTGGGATCCGATGACATTACTACGTAACCCAAAAAGTCAGGAGCCCTGTCAAGCTGGCTAAACTCCCGATTGCCCCCTTTTTTTGACGGACCATATCTGAGACGCCCCCATTCTGAGAAAAATGGCTGTCGCCCCCATTCAAAAAACTTATGGCTAGCTCGCCCCCTTTTTATTAGTTTCCCAACTTACCCCCATTTTTAAAAAATGGCTATATCGCCCCCATTTGTTTTACGAATTGTCGAGGATTCGGGTTTATGGATGTCGACGTCGGCAAAGCCTCGTCAGTACATCATCACCAGGCGAGCACACTATCGCTCAAAGAACGTAACAAGACCTTACTAATGCAGGTCGACAGCATGATCATATAACATTATGTTATGTAGGTTTGCATGTCGGGTTTGTTCTTGCAAACGCAATGTGAAGGTTTGGTGAGTGCGACACAGTATGACGTGACATTGGTGATATCATCTACCGTAGCGGACTGGTCCACTACAACAGTCCACGCCGAAAGTGGACGACGACCCAATGGGACGACGTAGCCCCACCTGAGGGGATATGGGACCGTGCATCGCAGGACAAAGGTTGACGTGGACACGAGCAGGTGCATTCTGCCGGCCCAACATTGTAGCAGCGCGTTCCAAACCATAGGACAAGTACGGTTTCTGGGTTTGTTTGTCAAACTCTGGCATTGAAGAAAAAAAGAGTTTGACTATCCAACCTGTTCGTTGTATTGGTTCACTTTAAGAACGGGTACTATCGTGTGCACTTAAAGTGCTTCCTCATCAGTCCATTTCACTAAGTAGACACCTACTGTTGATCTATGAGTACACATTGGATCGACATGGTCACCGATGGACGACCGAATGGCCCGGCACATCATGGATGGGGTACTGCGTAGCGGACCCTGTGGCGGCTCATCGGGCATGGGTCACATTGAAGGAGGACTGGGAGCGGTATGTAGCATGCAACAAACAGCTGGGCCAGGAAGAACCATCATGGGCCCTTACTCCTTTCACTCCTGAACAGATGACATGGAACCTGGGAGTGCCCATGCCGAGTAGTAGGCCGCCCAAGTGTCCCGAGCCATGGGTACCGTGGGTATGGACTGAGCCACCGAGTCCGTAGTGGCTTGTGCGCATGTTACCGTTGATGTTTTTTACGCAATTAATGTTCACCTTGCCCCGTCTTGTGAGGGGCATGTCATTTTGTGTTAAGGATTTTATTCCTACAATGCCCTCCATTGGACGTCGGAGTGAACCATGATTTCATCTTTTCTTTTGGACATGGCCCATTCCTTTTGGCTTACAATGACATGATTTTCCAGAAAAATGTCTGGAGTACCCATACTCCATTGCAGTTTGCCCTGAATTCTACAAAATCATTCATAGTTTCCCCATAGTGTGTGCTTCACATAATGGAGGTGTTTTGGTTAGTAACCTTCGGACATAAGTCGACTGTCTGTGTCGTGTGTGTGGTATATATGTAGTGTTTGTGATCATAATATTGCTTCTAGACATATGACTATGGAAAAATAGTCACACACTAGCGCCCAGTGTACATCTAGTGTACAAGGTTCCCGATTGTGGCAAAATTCTTATATCCTTGTGACAGTACATTGATTGTGTAATGTGTAATGAGTGTAGGATTGAGTTTCAAGGAAGTTTCATTTACTCCAGAGTCAGACACAAGTACCAATTACATTTTTTTTGCTAGGTCTGCACAATGTCATTTCCACTAGGCTTTAGGTACAGTCTGTATAACTTGATAACTACCTCATTTACTTGCATGCATTTAGGGAACTTTGTGTCTGTTCAACATTCATTGTGCACCAGTACCTATCATGTCAGAGTGAAAAAATAATGAACACTCATTGAAAGCAATGGGAATTACAAATGACTCTAGATAGTAATGCTTCAATTCCACATGTAATGCAATAGAGAGAGAGAGCACACGAGGCAATCCACTCTTCCACATACACTGGCAAGTTGTGTACCCAACGGATCATATAACAAGCTCCATACGAGCAGACATCTCCACACTCCACTGCATCAAAGAACACTTCCTCTGGTTGGCCACGTGATATCTGACCATGTTCATACGCCCCCACAGTCAGGCGCTACAACCTAAAACTCCCCCTAACACAAACTCCCATTCTTGACCTTCGTGATCATGTGATTGATGATGCTTGGACAGGCACGAGTAGGAAAACCTTGTGTACCTGAAAGCATACGAAGAAATTTTATTAGTTTGGATGTCATTACAAATGTGGAAGAGCAATGTTAAGTCATGGAGAGTGCAACACGTAATGCATATGCTAAGAATAACACTAAGAGAGTGAAGAAGAATTTACCTTCACAGAGCTCCGGTGTCAGGCAGAAGGTCAAGGTCAGGCAGTCCCATCTCGGGAACGAGCTCGTGGACCATGGCATACTGACGCCAGAAAGTTGCCTCCTCTGCCTCATGCCTTGCTCTCCTGGTCTCTTAGTATGGGTCGTACTCCTCGTCTGAGGTGTCAGAGACTGTTTACTCAGATGTGCGGTCAGATGGAGCGGGTCTGGCGACCAAGACCTCATTGTTCTCCTCCTCTCCTTCACTCTCCTCTTCATACTCCTCCTCATCCTCCTCTTCCCACTGTTCCTCATCATTTACGGTCTGCTCCTGAGTTAGGTCACCGTCCACAGGGTCCACCACAGTCCTGGCTCCTCCACTCGTTGAAGCAGTACGCCCACTACTTGCTGCTTCCACATCAGCTACAGCAATGATGCATCCTGCTGCATTTTCCGTTGCAGTGGCTACAGCAACCTGCTCTGCGTGCAGCTCAACCAAGCGTTCTGCAGCCATTTGTGCCAGTGTTGGCTCGGGTGGGTTCGTGCACTGATGCTTCGGGTGGCCCTTCTGGCCACTGCGCGCCAACCACACAAATGTGGTTGGCGCGCAGCAGCTCGCCCCGACGCTTGCGTATTCCTTACGGTCTTCCCACTGCACGGCCGCCTAGTGCCTGCCACCCAGGCCCCGGTGGCTCCCCGTCACGGTCTGGTTCGGGCAGCGCTTGCTTCATTGCTTTCAGGTTTACGCCAGGCATGGGATGGTTGTTGCAGCGCTTCCATGTAGCAACACTGTAGGCCATGTCGGTGTAGCCATCTGGGGTCACCACGTTCTCCAGCAGCACTGTACATGCGTGCACACACAGGATGCCGAACTCCTAGTAGCGGCCACAGCTGCACTTACGCATGCGACAGTCCATGTGCCGCAGCACATCCCTGCTCCCACTGACTTTTGCCATGAGGTTCCCGATGTGCACAACCTCGTAATCATGTGCCGCCATGCAGTTCTGCTGAAGGGCCTTTCCGGGTGTTGTCGCCCACTTCCTCTCCTGGCCGCTGCCCATGTTCATGTCGTGTGCCTGCTTCCTTTGTGTTGTGAACAGCTTCTTGATGAAAGGGTAAAGGTTGGCAAAGCAGTGGAACGGGAACAACTTCCTTGCTTCGATAATTTGTGCGTTCAGTGACTCTGCAGCATGACTCGTATGGTCGCCACACCCCGGTGGAACGTGGAACCGGCTCCAGCACCGGAACGGGATGCCGCTTTCATCGCCATGGCCAAAGATGTACGTGTAAGCGCCGTGGTTCGTCTCCATGAGTTCCAAACTCAACTTGTTGCACTCCTCTTGTTCGTAAGCGTGCGCCAAACACCAAAAGACCTCCAACGCAGCCTTGCTGTATGTCAGCCAAATATTCTCCTTGAGATGGAATGCGCAATACTTGTGGTTGGCACGAGGGAGTATCTTCGGCATGGCGGCCAGAAGCACTGCATCCCGATCACTGATGATGGTTGTGCCTGCCTCCCGCAGGGTCCAGTTCGCATTGACGAACTGCACCAAGAACCAGCCCCAGTTGTCCTTGTCTTCCTTGCCAACGATGGCATACGCCATTGGCACGTTGTTGTTGGCGTCGAAAAATTGCGCGATCAGTAGCACCTGCTTGTACCCGTTCTTCAGGAACGTACCGTCCAGCGTCACGATGCGCCGGACGTGCGGCCACGCCTTGCGGCAGGTTCCAGGTTCCATAAAGCATCGACGGAATACTTTGTCCTTCTACTCCACAACGGCGATCGTGTTTGGGTCCACCCACATGAGCTGCAAGTGTGCAAGCATGGATGCCCACGGTGAAGCTGACAACTTAAAAAAGGGACAACTCGGGCGACATAGATGTACACTTGTTGATCACTCACCTTGACGTAGTACATGAGACAGAAGGCCCACAACGATGACTTCTCGCCCATTACTTCCTCTTGGGCCTTATCACGTACCCTCCAAATGAGTTGGCACCCCACTTTTTCATGGGTAAGTACTTCGACGACTACGTGGAGTGCTTTGGCGTCCGTGGTCGGGTCTCGGGACACCAAGTCTTGGATACGTCGTAGGACCCACTTGGTCGTGTGCGCCGGTTCCCTTTGTCCGGTCGGGGGTTCACTTGTGGCCATCCACGTACAACGACACTGTGCAGTTGTGGGACTTGCTGGACATGTGGGCCCTAATGACTCACTCGCACCCCTCGCTTTTGCTGTTGCGGCAGCACATCACAATCCGGCCGGGCTCCGACCTCTCCCAATTCAACGGGAACCGCTGTTGGACAGCATAATCTTTGATGGCACAACGACACTCTTCCATGGTCTGGATCTCCATGCCTCCCAGGAACCCCGCACCGTCTCAGTCGTCATCCTCGTCAGATGGGCCTGCACGCCAACGCCAACAACACAATCAGTCCGAGTGTACAGACAAGCCGGGAGAGTGAAGCACACTGTGGCAAGAAGGTCTTACAGAACAGGGACTGTGCAGAGACTTTGTGCTTGCGGGGTGGACGATGTTGTTTGCCCGACTTCCGACTAAGTGTCGTGGGATGTTTGCCTAGAAAACACTGCAGACCAGGCAGGGGACGGGCCATGGCGGGAGACCATGAAAAATGTAGCATGTACCACTGGGCGGGTAGTACCGCTCGGGACGTGCCCGCATTGCCCTACTTCCTTTGTAGGTGAAGGGTCCCGGGTCGGGGGATCCGGGAGTCATGGATGCCATCAGTGCAGCTTTTTTATGCGCCTCCCACTCCTCGCGCTCTCTCATGTCCTCATCCCATTCAACGAATGACCGGACGTGCATGGGGTCAACATAGTCGATGGTTTGGGTCGGCAAATAGGGGATCCATATATTGAGGACCAGGAGAAAGTGGCTTGCGAATGCTACGTGTGGCGTTAACGGGTTGCCGGTCTTCGCTCGGCGAATCGAGCGACGTTGACGCCGCCATCCGGCGAGAATGAGGGCATGTTGGAAATAAAAAGGAGAATAAATATGAACCATGCCCCCATGCCCTAGACTCAACTGGTGCGAGAATGCCGGCCAGCGCCATGGGCACGACGCGAGAGCGGGAAATGGGCGTTTGGGCTGCCCAGGCGTGAACAATGCAACATGCAACGTACAGTGACGGACATCTGAGACCCCATGCTAGCTCTAGGGCGCGAAGTGACGTGACCCGGGTTCACTCGACCACGGTTGGAGGTAGGGGGGGGAGAGGTTGGCACGAACGACCATAAGCATCCACGCATTAGTCGAAGTTCATCCCACCGTGGCCGCGATGTACGTGGACTAGATTCATTCACGTATATTAGGTGTTGTTTTGACATGTAAGAGGGGCCACCATCAAATGATATTGTCCATCATGAAGAAATGCGTTGTACAAAGCGTGAAAAGAGGTGGCAAATCGCCAGTCAATACTCAGAAACTGTGTGGAAGAATAATAAACGTGATGTTGTCAACTTCTCAAGCACAAATACTAGGGTACTCTGCGCTCATATTTCAAACATCAGACGTCAACTCCGTAATTTATAAAAATACCATCGACGAGAGCGGCCAATTGTGGACGGCGGACACAGTGGACCAGTTGTCCGGAATGATGTGCGGCATGTTTCCTTTGAAACTGTGTTTTAGAAATGTGCGATGAAAAATATTAATGCCTATGTGCCCCCAATTTTAAAAATTGTGGCAGGAGGTCTATAATATTTCATCCGTACTGGGCGTCGTAGCCATGATTTCCCGGAGCACCAAAAGTTGGGGCGACCTGGTTATAAGTTTCCAGAAAGGGGGCGACGTAGATAATTTTCTCAAAACGGGGGCGTCTCAGACATGGTCGAGCGAGAATAGGGGCAACTTGGAAGTCCGCCCTTGTCAAGCCGCCGTGAAGACGAACGGGGCTTTCGCGCCTTGTTCGTATGCTTACGGCTCCCCTTTCGGCCGTCAAACTGCAGCTGCAGTGGGCGTCCGTCACCTTGGTGCTGTCACACGACTGAACGCACCTGCACCCCTTCCCAGCGCACGAGGGTGAGCGCGAGACAGAGCGTCGCAGGACCAGTCTCCGGAACCAGATCGAGTCTCGGCCGCGGTGGAAGGATTAGGCATCGCGCCGCAGCTGGAGAGGATCCCGTGCAGAGCGAAGGAGAGTTGTGAAATGGTGTCGCAGATGGCCGGGGGAGACGTATGTGCTAGGCGTGGGCCTGGCTGGGCGAACCTTCGGAACCAGGTCGAGGAGTGACGGCTTGAATCATGCTTACGGGGCCAAGCGCGTGCAGCTTTCCGCTCCCGCTTCTGCCGCTGCTTTGTCCTACCCTCACCGCCAGCGGTGCTGGTGCTGCCGCTCATGCGGCGTTGATTTCTGCGAGAGGATCTGCTGTTGGAGTTGACCTGCCATGGCAGCGAAGGGGCACGCGGACGCGCCGAGGGTAAGCGGAGGCCGCCGTCGCTTGTCCATCTGCAAGCTCGTCGCGGTTGCTGCTCTTGCAATGCTCGTCGCTTGCAGCGCTGCTCTTTACGCGGCCTGGAGTGGCGGGGATGGCGCCGGCGGTGGCAGCGGCAGCAGCAGCAGCAGCAGCAGCAGCGGCAGTCACAGCACAAGAAAGGCAGGGGACGGAGGAGGGACAGGAAGGCTGCTTGAAGCCACAGGCACAGAAGGTGTGGCGCATTCCGGCGCCAGAGAGGGCACCAATACTGAGGTTGGAACCAACTCGAATTCTGCTCTTCCCCAATTCGGCCGGGTGAGACTGGCGAGTTCGTCAGCAGGCAGCAGCCTCCGCCGTGTGGGGGTGGTAGGAGGAGCTGGCAGGGGCGATGGCAAGAGCAAAGCGGGTAATGGTGGTGTCCCGGTTGGTAAGGGCGGTGAGGATGGTGGCGGGGACGGGGATGCGTCCACAGCCGTGGTGGGTGTGCGCAAGTGCTTCCAACTAGAAGCGGTGGACAATGCGGGTCATCCATTTGACCGTGCCAGGAACGGTACCACACTGCATCGTGCCTCCCTTGCTTGCCATGGCATGATGGTGGGCTCGAGCTCTCGTGGACTGCATGGATGCAGCAGCAGCAGCAGCAATGATGGTGGTGGTGGTGGTTGTGGTGATGTTGTTGGTGGTGCCGGTGGTAAGGGCAACATGATTCGATTCACGGCAAGTGTTCAGTTTGATAACCAAAGGGGCACTCACAGGGTTTGCTTCACTCCCCCGGCGGTCGGTAACCTGTTCCTCGAAGTCTTCCTCGTGTTCACCAACGCCTTCCAGATCACATCTTCCCTCAACCGTGCATACGGCGAGGGCTACGCAGGCTCCCGCTCTGTGCTGACCATCACGGTCAAGGTGTCGCCCTCCTCCTCAACTGCAGCGCACTCATCCTCATCCTCATCCTCAGAGCTCTCAGCGGAGTCCTCCCCCACACTCACTCAAGACAGCTCCTCCCTCCCTTTTTGCACGATTCCGATGATTGAGGCGACGAAGGGCGAAGGGTTCTGGGAGGGGAATCAGTGGAACCCCTCGACGTGCCGCCTGCACGAGATGTCCCGCGTCCACGCCTTCAGGTGCCTCAACGGACTGAACGTCCTCTTCCTCGGCGACTCGCAGACGCGATACCTCTTCAGCTTCCTCCTCAGCCTCCTCGCCTTCCCCACCCGAGAGGCCTTCCTCCGCAAGTACTCCAAAAACCCCTTGCTCGCGGTGAGCTCGCTGAACTCGCTCAAGGGCCAGGCGCACGACAGACAGTGGCAGAAGTATCAGGACCGCGAGGATCTGGACGACGTGCCGCGCCGCGAGTTCAAGTTCATGGGCCGCACCCACGTCTTCTGCGGCTCTCTCTACAACGGCTTCACGCGGATGCGCGTCCGCTTGTGGGCGGGGCCCACGCCCGTGGACTTCAACCTGACCTACGTGACCTACTTTGGCATCGGCCGGCCCCCCGTGCGGAGTTGGATGGCTGACCCGACGAAGTGTGACGGCCATGTCGTGTTTGAGCCGGATTTCCG